>JAEQML010082263.1:0-10891 GCA_016904865.1 Pissodes strobi
AACCGTGTTGACTGTAAGAGAAAACATTTTGAGCATTAAGGAAATGTGACGAATTATTTCCTCTATATTGATTATCTGTATTGCATGATTGATTAACATGTGTTGCCAATGGTGTTTCCTAGCGCATTTAAATAAATCTTAATATGCAGCTCAGCTGCATACTCACATTTAAATCTGGAGACCTACAACGCGGTTCCCAGCGACAATATAATATGATAATATTACGGAAAACTGAAACATTATAGTACGAACAGAGGTGCGAACATAAAGTTATATTTTGTGATAATTTTATGTGTACAAGGAGGTAATATGACGTCAAAGTTGCTTATTTTGGATGAAATATGGGGTTTTCACTATTTTCTCACATCATGTTAAAAATACTATATATTCTTACGATCCAACAAAATTAAAAATGTTAGATACTCAAAATTTTCTAACGTTTTCCTATTTCTATGTTTTTGGGCATGCTGAATCCAAAAAAGCTATACAAATGCCTTTGAGGCCCAGCTTTCAGAAGAGAAGACATCATATATTTCGAAAAAAAATTGTAGTCTTTAAAAAAATATTGTGAATACTTTTAACAAAAACACATCGAAATAGTCTGACTCCTTTAGATTTTTCTTTTAAAATTTGCTGTTAAACGCTATTTACTACTGCTAGAAAACTATGTCTATATGGACGGTTAATGGCAGCAGCCTGGTAGAGTAACTAATAAGAAATCCTTGGGGAAAATCTCACTACAATTGGAAGTTGTATTTCGAAATATTTCATCATAATTGAATATGGATTTTTATGGCAAACTCTCTAGTAAACTATTATACTTATTGTAAACTTGACAACTTTTCACCAAAAAGAGGTAGGTTTTTATAATAATTTTAATTTATTTTTCAGTTTTTTGTCCAAATTTTGCTTAAAGTACCTGCGTTTTTATTTTTCTTTGGTTCGTTCTATTTGTTATCATTCCCTATTATTGATTAGTTGCACTGCACGATGGACTAGCACGTATTTCTTGCTAATTTAACTGTCTTTCCTTGGGCATTTCAATGCCAGATCTAGAATGCAGCTGAGCTGCATACCAACATTTAATTATGGGAGTCCGAAAGACTTTACAGCCATTAAAAAAATGCGAAAATGCATTAAGCAAGAAAAAAATTAATTCCCATAAAAAATCATCATTTTGAGCAACTCTAAGCATCGAAATTCGATGATTTCTGTCATATTTAAGAAATATTAATGCAACGTTGCCGAAATAGGCATAATAAGTAACATTTTAGTAAATATCCGAAAATGCTTTTTTAACTTCTAGTCAGTTTGATTTATGAATAGCCGCAGGTACGGCAACTAATCAGCCTGACCAACAACGCATAGCCGTCAGTTTACCCATGTCTTTACGGTGCAATGAATTGCCTTCAAGTGCTCTGGTGGTTCAGTGGTTAGATGCTGAATCTGTGATATGGCGGCCCGGGTTCGATTACCGTCGATGTTTTCTTTTATTTTTTTAAGGTTATGTCTGTAGAAAGTTTTTTTCTTCATTTTAGGCATGCCTTGGGTTAGTTTTTGTTGGTTGTGCCCCCGTAGCGAGCGGAGGGCTATGCATGAAGTAAAATATTAAGTACAGACCTAACGCGACGCGCGCGCGGCACGCACGCGACAGTCCAAAATTCCTAGGTGTGGACGGAGAGCGCGGGCGGCGGCGCTAGCGCCGCTTCACCTGTCCCAGGCGTCACTACCCGTCTGCTGTCGGTTTTTCGACGACAGATCAAAGAAAAAGCGAGGCGCAGTGTGGACGGGTACTAGTAGGCCCGTAGCAATCACGCGAGAAATCAGTGAAGAAGTGCAATTAGAACTTATAACGTGGCGTGCGCGTCTCTCTACATGGCTCACAGCAGGCGCGCGAGAAAACCGTGCTCGTCGCGTACGCATAGCAGGCGCGCGGCCGGCGCGTGTGCCTGCTGTGAGCCATGTAGAGAGACGCGTGCGCCACGTATGTTCTAATTGCACTTCTTCACCGATTTCTCGCGCGATTGCTACGCGCCTACTAGTACCTGTCCACACTGCCCCTCGCTCTTTCTTTGATCTGCCGTCGAAAAACCGACAGCAGACGGGTAGTGACGCCTCGGATAGGTGAGGCGGTGCTAGCGCAGTCCGCGCTCTCCGTCCACACCTAGGAATTTTGGACTGTCGCGTGCGTGCCGCGCGCGCGTCGCGTCAGGTCAGTACGCATTTTTAAATAGTAAACAAACCCTCTAAAGAGTAAACAGACCAAGTCATTGCGTTATTGCTCGGGCTCATTAGTTGTCGTACTACGGCTGGCTACAAGTGTCAGTTTGGGTGGTTATTAATTACATTTAGGCTCGCTTCGCTCGCTCCGGAAACAAAACCAACAAAAAGTAACCCAAAGTAAAGTGTTAGGTATTATGGATCAAAGCTATTTCGGATATTAACTAAAGCACTTGGTAACGTCGCAAAGTTCACGTGCAAACGCTATACTAACCTAGCCGCTGACGGTAACTGACTATCCATATGGTATTATTATGGCTCTGCATGGCCCTCCGCTCGCTTCGCTCGCTAAGGGGGCTCAATCAACAAGAGCTAACCAAGTGTTAACCAAAACTAACCCAAAATTAAGAACTATTGTTTTTATTAATTTACCTTTTTTTTCTTAATTTTGGATTAGCATTGGGTCAGTTTTGGTTAGCACTTAGTTAGTTATTGTTGATTGAGCCTCCGTAACGAGCGGAAGGCCATGCAAGGCCATAATAATACCATATGGATAGTCAGTTACCGTCAGCGGCTAGACGTTAGTAAACGCTATTAACCTGACATGGTATGCGCCAAACGAACCAATATGGCTGTCTGAGAATGTCGTAAATAAATTAAATTTGTTAAATGTTTAGCTTACAGATGTGTTTTAATAAATACTGCTGCTTTAATTAGGTTAATGCACGCCTATAGCAGGTAAAAAAGTGTTAAAATATTATGTTTTTATTGAATCTTTATGAAAAAAGTGGCAAAATTACTGTCCGTAATATCGACAAAAACCTAAATACGGTTACTTTTACACTTTTAAACGGTCCACAGCGAAAAGGTATAACACAATGAATTATGAAAAAATTAAAATTTTACAGTATGGAAGTAAAGTTATGTCGAAGGTATCCATACAGAGTGGTCCGTGCAAAAAGATCAGGGTTGATAAAAATCATGATTTAAAAATGTTTGCAAGTGAAGCCTGAGGGGAGTTCGAAGAGCGCGTCAACGGCGACACGAGGGAGAATAGGCACATGCTTGATTGGGAATTGGCCGGGGTAAATGGATGCGTAGCATTGCCTATAGCACGGTATAAATAAGTATACGGTAGGTTCACTGGACACAAATTTTCAATTTCGCCGACAGCGTTTGGTGACGGGGCGAATCCAGATCAATCTGGTTCGTGGCCCCCGATGGCCCCGCTATAGGAGGCAAAGAGAGTGTGTAAACGCCCTGAGATGAACTTTCGCGTTGTCTTGTAATAACTGAGGAAAGCGCATCAGCAAATACTTTTTGAATCTCCGCTCGCTGCTACAGGTAGAATACAAACTTATTTTTTACCGTGCTGCGGTTTTTACGTTTGATGCAAAAACATCAAACGATTTTTGCTGAGTGGATCTACTCCATATTATTTGTACTCTGCCTATAGAGCATCTACGTATGATTTAACCTTAAACAGCCACGGCCTACCACGGTTACAACATATAAATCAGCTGGGAGGGAGCGCAACGTCGCCAATTCTTGGCAACGTCGGCCAAACGTATAGAATTACCCATGTCTTTACGTTTCAGCAAATTGCTTTCAACGGCTCTGGTGGTTCAATGGTACGATTGAGTGTTTCGTGATACGGGGGCTCGGGTTCGATTCTCATGGGTCGTAAGACTTTTTTTAAGGTTGTTTGTTTCTTTTTTAAAATTTGGGTCAGTGTTGTTTGCTTTCGCGTGAAGTTAATAATATTCTTTTAAATTAAAAGTAATGGGAACTGAAAATTGGCCACGTTTTGTGACCGTGGCTGTTTAAGGTTTAGTTCTACGTATGTATCAGTGAGAACGACCGGAAGGGGAGACGGCATACTAATAACTCTTATAATTTACCTGTATCTATAGTTGTTAAGGACGAAGTTTCACTTCTATCACGCAAAGGCTGGCTGAAAACGCCTAGCTATATTCAGGGGTGGCCAACCTGTCGATCGCGGTTTTAGCCCCGGTCGATCGTGACAAGCCAAAAACATTGTTAAGTATATAGCGGAGGCAAAGGCAGTGATTTCCGACGTTGAAAGAAAAGAAGATTTAGTCACTTCAAAAAGTTGAGAAGCTGGTGGAGTTTATCAGTTATCCATTTAATATTAATAGAGATGCAAATAAGACGAATTGTTCTCCAAATGTGACCATATTTCAATTGAAAATTAAATTCTTACTCTGTGCACTCATGTATTTCTGAAAGCGAGGTTAGGTTTTGATCATCAGGATTTCTGGAAAGTGGTGTCCAAAGAAAAATACCCAAATATAAAAAATGTGCCGAGGGCTTTCATTCGTGTTTTGCCTACACGTATTTGTGTGATTCAGCATTTTCATACTTGAAGCCTACAAAAAGTAAGCGGCGTGCATGCTTAACGGACGCTCATACGTTGGATTCGTTAAGGTTAGCCATTTCCAACTACATACCGGACTATACTAACTTGGCAAAAAACATGCAAACTGAATTATCGCACTAATTTTAGTACGTTCATATTATGTAAAACCGTTTACTATTATTTTTAACTGTAGAGCGTTTTTTTATTTAATAAAATAAAAATAAATAATAGGTTTTATCTTTACCTCTTCACAGATTTTCATGGGCACAGGCAGGGGGGGGGGGGGGGCAAGGAGGTGCAGATGCTTCCCCCCCCTGAGATATTAAAATAACGCTTAGTATAAAAGTACATTTCAAATTCATTAAAACCCAAACTACCTGCACGTTATTCTTGTTGACCACCTCCCCCCCCCCCCCTGAAACTTGTTCTGCCGGCGCCCATGGAGATTTCTATAACCAATCAAATTGAGGATTTCTCACTTTTTTAAGGTGATGAATAAAAAGAAAGTAGATCTCACTGAGTTCTGAAAATAAGCAGTAGATCTTGAACTCTGTCAAGTTGGCCACCCCTGATATAAATGACTGGCACGTATTCTAGTTATCAGTAACGTTTTTGCTTCTGAGAGTAATCTATTAGGCATATTATGGTATCATGACAAGCCGGGGCAGAAAGGAATTTAGTATTTGGAAACATTTTATAAAAAAGAAAGTGGTTGACAAATTAAGTTGCAAGAGCCGTGTGTAAAAAGTGTGATAAACAATTATTGCAAAGTCTAATGGATAGACTGAAAAGTCACTGAATAACCTGCAAAAGTAAAACTAGTAATAAGTGGTCTTGAAACTCATCAAAGTGATTAGCCCCAGCCTGAAATTATCCAGTTGGCAAAGAAACAGAGAACCGAGAACTATGACAAGGGGAATGTAGATGGAAAAAAATTGTTGAAGTAGCGGTCATTTGGGACATTTGAGCTCTTTTATTGTGTGAACTGCACAAGATAAGAAGAAAGAATTGGACAGACAAAAAGCCAAAGCTGTTTATGCGACAGATTGCAGTTTTAGAGCTATACAAAATCAGGAAATTCGAAAAGTCACAGAAAGGCGAAGACCCGGTTACGTTCCGCCATCGCCATCTAGATTTCAGTTATCATTAACTCTCTTGAATGAAATATTTGGAGAAAAATCTAAATGTTTTAACAAGTTTTCTGGACGGTCTGTTTGCATATCATTGGACGGATGGTCTAATATACATAATGAGCCGATAATCTGTGTCGTTTTAACAGCAGAAGATGGAAACACAGTGTTCCTTTAGAAAGCATAGATACAGTCGGTCATCCCCATAAAGCTGATCATTTTGCCGAATTGGCTATTAACTCAATAAATAAGTGTAAAAGTGAATATAACCGTAAAGTTACCAGTGTTGTGACAGATAATGCGGCCAACATGGTCAGAATGAAGACAAAAATTACCCAGTTGTTCAATTATCCAATAATTGCGGTTGTTGAGCGCACTTACTAAGTTTGCTCTCCAAAGATTTAGAAACATCACAGGTAAAAGAACATACAGTACAAAGTATAAGAAAAAGGGGACCATAAATTAGTATTACCTCAAGATGTTCCATGAAATACGCTTTCAGATTGTCTTGAGATCTATGTAAATGAGTGGCCAAAATTGTTATTAATATGTGAAGAGCATAAAGAAGAAATTGATCTCGTGACAAAACTTTCAGGTATCCATATTAAACAGAAGGTTGAAGTTTTTTTACAGTTACTAAAACCCATTTCTATAGCACTCGAGGCAATACAACAGAAAGGTGCTTTTTTATCTCGAGCAATTCAAGCATGGAAACAATTAACAGCTATTTTTGACAGCTTTGAAGAAGGCATCACTATCAACTATTTAAGATAACCCACTTTCACTTATTGACGTGTATATTAAATCCTACAATATACAAAGAAGAATATCCATTACTGGCTGAAGAAAAGAGAGATGCTCTAGGTATTGTTTCCCAATATTCGGCAGACACAAAATTATTACCATTACTAATTAAGTTGGAAGCCAGGTCGGTTCCTTTTCACAAAACCATGTTTTCGGATGAAATAATCAAAAATGTAACAGCAGTACAGTGGTGGCAATCCCAAGAAGATGTTCCAGAAATTGAAATTAAGCAAGTGCTACCTAATAGTGATTTCTATTTTGTGTGCCTGTGCATCCTCTGCTGATATAGAGAGGATGTTTTCTTCCTACGGATTCGTACATTTAGATATAAGAAACAGATTAGGCAATGACAAAGCAGCTAAACTAGTATTTCTTTTTGGTTATTATAAAAGTTAAACAATATTTAATTTTTCTTTATGTACAGTTTTCTTCTTTTGCATTAAAACGATTTTTAAAAGCTGTATTTTTGTAAAAAGCAGCTAAATTCCTTTTTAATTATTATAATAAATAATAAGTATTATCATAAAAATGTTTCGAGGTTTTATTTTTTTATGAATAAATACATTTTTAAGTGTCCAAATTTTAACTTCATCTTTTAAAATTAATCATGATTTTAATTTAACAAAACTAGATTGATTAAAATCACGATTTTAAACAACTGATCTGCATCGTATCAACCCTGAAGGAGATATGACGTAAAAGTGGCACATTTTAAACGCAATATGAGGATTTTACTATTTTTCATCATATTGTGTTAAAAATATAG
Source organism: Pissodes strobi (assembly GCA_016904865.1). Taxonomy (NCBI): domain Eukaryota; kingdom Metazoa; phylum Arthropoda; class Insecta; order Coleoptera; family Curculionidae; genus Pissodes; species Pissodes strobi. Next base: position 7,301 of record JAEQML010082263.1, read on the forward strand.
ACGCTTGTTAAAAAATCTAAAACTCGACGCAACTATAGCAAAATGTATGTAGACTTAGAATAACTAAGCGAGCAGCTCCGAAAATGGGTGAGATTTTCCGAAATTTCCAATGCATTTTCTCGAACTGAACCAAATCGTGTGGACACGCTGAATCCAAAAAACTATATCAATATTCTTTAAAGTCTCTGTTTAAGGATACGTTGCTAATTTGGAAAAAAGTGAGATATGAAATCCGCAAACAAATCCGTTTTTTTCATGCAGTCGATTGCGGATATCCCGGGATATCCGGTAAGCGAAAAACGGATATCTAGAAAAGGTCTATCAAATACAGATATTGACAGCCCTACTCTGTAACCAATTTAACCATGCTTAAGCCTGAGGCAGGTCGTTCGACTTGACTACATACATATATGGATTCTGTAAATATCAGATGAGCGCGTCGCCGTCGCACAGTGGGGCAGATTCGCTAATTCGCGATCGAAATCCAAAATTTTTATTTATCCTTTGACGCTAAAATTCACAAATAAGATTCAATAGACCACCAATAAACTTATGACAAAAAATTAGATGGATTGTAGAATGCAAATAAAAGATATAAGTTGTTAAACTTTAAAGAATCGCTGAATTTCATAAATGCTAATATTACTGACGAAAAAGCGGTAATCTGCCGACTCCTCCAAACTAGCAGAATAATAATATTATATTAATTCGTTACAGAGTGAAAGTATGATCTTTTGGCTACATTTTGGTATATATAAAGTTCTGATAGTGTTTGATATTATTAGGTTTAAAACCGCTCTCAGAACAAATATATTTTCGTAGACTTCTACGAAGTAATCTGTAATTTCGTTTAGTAATAGACGCAAATAGATTACAAACTAATGGTACTTGAGTTTCTTGCACTTCCAGGAATGGAATAAAAATTAGAGCGGCTGCTGCCACCTGCCCGTTCAGGGCAGGGAGGGGGGGATTAATGCCTAAACGAGCAGGTAGTGGGATTAATGTTATGCGGTATGCGCTGCAAACCAAATAAGTTCAGTTCTTCTAAAGCTTTCGAACGGAAGAGGTGTTCTGTGATTTCTGTGTAATTAAATTGTTATTTATTTGGCTAGTTTTCGTGATAATTATTGTGATCTGTTGTGTTAATTTTGAACATTTTATGACATTAAACATGCCTATAACAAGGTTATAACTACATCAAATAATGATGGAATTTTCATCGGAAACGGTGAAAAAGCGTAAAAACTGTGTCTTAGATTCTTTGAAAGAACACTTTACAACAAATGGCAATTCAAATGCCACTACAACTTTGACGCAACTTATTAGAAATTAAATTTTTGCGTCCTATTTCTCGAATTGGAAAAGTGTGAACCGAAGTAATGAACGATTTTCACTGAAATACCAAAAATGGCTAGAGAATGAAATTGTCTTCCCAGAGGTAGTTATTTGCTGGTCTACAAGGATCCTCTTCTACGTCAAGTGTAGCCTCTACATTAAAAGATAAAGGTATTTATTTTTAAATAATTTCTCTCTAAAATTTTAAATTATTCTAGCCGGCCGACCATCTAAAGAATTCGATGAGTGTTCAGTTATAGGTAAACGCCGAAAAACAGAAGACATTCGCTCCAAGAAGACCAGCGAAGAATTGTCTTTTGCCACTGCCATGAATCTGAAAGAATCTGGTAAGGTAGCTGCAGCACAATTACTTTCTGAGGCAACCACAACAACTGGTACTATATGCCTATATCTGTGCACAAGCTGTTAATACATGGTCCAATTATTGTTCAAAATGCCCTGCTACCCATTGGTGAACTTTCGGAAGAGGCCCAAGAAGCAAAAAACAAGGATATCAGAAAATATCGGCAAGGATATGCACGAAAAATCAGTGGAATAAAAGTCAACGAAGACCTATTCAATAGGCATTTGCTCAGCTCTGACCCTTACCTTAGTAGCTTTAGTTGTAGAAAATAAAGAGTGAAAATTATTGATGCAGAAATGCGATCGTTAATTGTTACAACAGAAGACGAAGTCGAAAAAAAGGAGGAGAGAGAGGAAATTGTGGACGAAGAAGAAGCAGATGATGAAAAAAGAATTCTTAGAAGCAGAAGAAGAGGAGGATGAGGATGAATTATTATAGCATTTTTTACTATTCTGTATACAAAAACCTAGTAGCGAACAAATATTTTAATTTTTGAATCAACATGTTTTATATAGGGAAAAGTTATTTACTTTTACAATTTCCCATTTGTTTTTTTATTTTAAAATGCGCATCCTTTAACCAGATTACCAACTAATTAAGTGAGCTTTAAAGATTTGGCGGGTTCTTCCTTTATTTTACCGCAAAATAAGTCTTCAAGCAGTTATAGTAAAAAAAAACAATTACCGCACAATTAAACAATCAGTTTAGGTGAGGTTATGATTGGTTCGGTTAGGTTAGGTTATTTTACGTTAGGTTAGCTAAGGTAATACCGCAATTACTGCTCAATATAGCTATTAGTTTTGAAGCAATAGATTTCGATCGCGAATTTGCGAATCGGTCCCACTGTGCGTCGCACCGTTTCATAATATTATAGGAATATACCCACTTAACATATGCAACGTTTAGTTTCAAGGACTGGCGGCGCGGCGTCAATTGGTGCAGCATTGTATGAATCGATTACTTAAGTTTATATACGATACGATATTAGAAACTCGATTAAGTGCACATAGCAGGAGTGAAAATTCTGACCTGGCTAATTCAGTAGAAAGTTTTCTAAATATGGTGCTCTATATCATAATATGCACATACCATCGATACACCCGAAAGGTTACCTATACCTACATATTCAGTGATTTTGCTTAGTCTTATCTGTTGCATACAGCGTTGCCCAATTTAGGTGATATCCGAAACAGCAAGCTTCTTATTCAAAACCAAAAGCGAAAATTTCCAGTCTAGGAGAGAGAAAAAGATATCTCAAGTTGGCAACATTGTTTTTTAGGAGTCATACTATACAAAAAGTAGATGGCCTTAAATTTAACGAATAAATTTGGGATGGCAACTCGAGTTGGCAACACTGCTTTATTATTGTATTAACCAGTTGCATTCAAATTTAATTGTTGTATAAGAAACTGATGAGTAAGTACCTGTACCGAATGCTCGTTTACCTCAATGAATCTTGACTCACCTTCTAAAAAAACCACAAGTGTTCTTTAATTCAATTGATATCACAACGATTGACGTTTCGGAAATAGCAAGTGGTTGGTACCACTAAAATTCAACACCCGGTATACCGCCTGATACAAATATTTAAGAAAATATCATATTTTCGAACTTTGTCTAAAAAAAGAAATAATATTTAATAATACGTTACTCATTTATCTATTCTAGGTTATTTTAATGTTCGCTTTAATTATCGTTTATAAAGGTGTCGTTAATTAATTAATTATTACATATTTTAGTTGAAGTTGACAGTTTAATATTTGAGACCCACCATCAAGTAGCTGAAACTTAACCTATTTTATAATAATAATAATTTATTCTAAAATTGTCATGATGGGCGCATATACACGGAGAGAATTAATTTGATATAAATCATAAAACGATTTTATAGA
>JAEQML010082264.1:0-10891 GCA_016904865.1 Pissodes strobi
CTATCGAATGATAGTAACTTTGAATTTAATCGAAGGTTTAAAAGTTCCGGTTAATTTTATCCGCAGGTTAAATTCGAAGATATTGTCATTCGATAGTTTATGAAAACTTAAGATAGGAATGTGCAAACCGTTTTCTTTGATCTTGTGCGGTTTAGATTTTAAATACCCGACTTTCAACTGTCAATATTTGGTAAACAGCTAAAGATAGGTGTAGGATATTATACACAAAATGTGTTTAGATTTTTCTAGAGAGTCCAAAAATGTAGTAATATACAGGGTGTTCCATTTAAAAAAATATCAAAATGACCCCTAGCGCTTTTATTTGATGTTTAATTTTTTGCTGAACATCTCCGAATTCGCGGGAGAAAATTACATAAGATGGCCATTTCAGTTTTTTTTTTATAAACGTACCGGGAAAGTCAAAAAATTGCCTTGTCTATTCCTCGTTGGATAACCCTGTACATAGCTGCGAGATATGTGAATCATTTGCAAAGGAATGTAAAAACTTACGTTTCTAATTTATTAATCCATTTAAGAGCTTTCATAACGGAAACTGATATTTATGGCGCGCTAAAATCTCCACCAGAACAATTTGTTAATTTTATTTATCAATTGGAAAAAATATTTACTTCAAAGTTTTGAAGATATTTCTCTAGGAGAGGGAATTTCCCATCAATTATTAAGCCTAATGCAAAAGGTGGAATTATTACATCCTTGCTCTGAATTTCCCAAATTCTTTATTTTGAAGTTTTTTATTCGGTTAAAAATTTTCTATACACTAAAATATTCTAATATATAAAAAAATTACAAAAAATGTAATAGAAAATTAAAAATTTTATCGCATTTATAAATAATATCCTGTTTTATGTTTACCTGTGTTTTAAAAATATGTAAAAAATAATTAGAAAAAAATATGTATATTATTTAAAGAAAATACTGTTACGAAATATATATTTTCTCCTACTGAGTGTCCAGCGCCGTTCCTGGAGCTTCTGCCGCCCCGTGCAAAAAGAGAAACTCCCCCCCCCCTGGTTGAAATGAAATTATTTTTAAATTAAAAAAGAGAAGAAGAGACTTAAGATTATTATTAAATTAGAATTTATTTTTGCACACACTGCATGGTGTGGGTACAAAAAGTCGCCTTAAAAATAAAAATTTTAGCCTAATTCGTTTTCGAGTTATAAGAGCTTAAAATGCATTAGAATACCGTTGGACTAAACTAAAACTCTTCGAGATTTCTTAGCTGTAAAATTAGATATTATATTTGATAGGTCTAAGCTTTGGCGCATATCTTGTCAATCTTTCTTGGGACATAGTAGACCTTAAATTTTTTTTAATAAGTTGTAATTTACTAAAACTTTTTTCCCCAGAGGCCACTGTCACCGGTAATGTAAGAAATATTCTTAAGGCTACAGCTAAATTAGGAAAACAGGAGGTAAGATCATTGTCGATAATATAACTTAATACAAAGTAAGGTTTGGACTCTTTAAGTGATAACAATGGCGTTAAAAGATAAAATTTCGTTACACAGTTCATTTCCGTCGATATCTGGTTAGGGGAAGTTACCCTGCCCTTGTTGTAAAGATGAATCCAGATCTATACATGATTTTCGCAAAAAAATCAGGTCCATTTCGTGAAACTCGTATAAGCATTTAGATAAATTGTTACATTCCTCTAGTAAAGAAAACCTTTCTTTTAGTGAATTTTTGTTGTATCTAATATACTAAAATAAAAATTTACTTTAAAATTTCGTTTTTGATCAACAGCGAACTCGTCATTTGACTCGTACGAGAAATGACGTGCGACTTTTCGCTGACGAACAAGACGGAATTCGGGCAGTATGTTATTTTCTGCAGCTAGTGATTCAGCTTCTTTGATAAATAGATCAAAACTTTCATTAGTCCTTTTTTCATCAAGATAGTTAATTAAATTTTTTGAAACAGTTACACATTGGCAAAGATTAATTTTAGGATTTTGAGACTTTAACTTTTGACAGAAAATCATGCCCAATTATCAATGAACAGATAAATTTAAATGAAATAAATTTCGCCGCTAATGTTTGTGCCATATTTCTCGTTTTTATGTCTCTTTTATCGTTATCGACTATTTCAATAGGACTGTTGTAAACTTGTTTGAAATTTGAAATTAAAGGTTAAATTACCTACATTTATTCTACTTTCCCATTGAGTGTCGATTGACGGTTAATATAGGTATATTAAGTCTCAAAACCTCCCACCTTACAGCTGATGCTGCAAAAATACATATAATTTTCGAACAATGTCGAAAAATGAAACAATTTACCACTAAATTTAATGAATGAGCAAAATATGGCAAAGACGTAGTTTTTGGGTTTATATTTAATATTCGTTTTTGTAAACCAGAGTTTAGTATTTCATTAAACCTGAAATGCTACTGTATTTTATTGTTTCATATTTTTTAATAATAGCTGGTTTAGAAACTTTATTGTAAATAAAATGCCGCCCCCTAATCTTCGCCGCCCCGTACGAGTGCACATACTGCAGCCCCGTCAGGAATGGCTCTGTGAGTATCTTTGTTTTATTTTTCTATCCTATCCCTAATGTATGATGTAGCCTATACATATTATAAATCTATACATAGATATATCTTATTATTAGTAAATCCCAACATACCTATAAATAATAAGATTCATGAGATAATTTACTTCCTCATGCTCCCGTACTACAAGATATTATCCGAGAAGACAAAACCGTTGTCTTCTCGGATTATGCTGCTTTAATGTCAAACGAGAGTCATTCAAGGTCATCGAAAACAGGCCCATCGAGATCAAAGGAAGATCAAAGACGCCGCCGCCGGCTGTCGCTTCTCAACAGTTTAGTATTCTCGGATCGTACCCTGCGCCCTTTTTGGGATCTACGCTCTCCAAAACAGCACAAACCTCATCCCGATTAAGCTCAATAAAATTTAAATAATTACTATTCGCGTTATGAGAATAGTTAGGAACACTTACGTTGGCTGCTTTAACAAACATGCTCTCAAAATACTCCGCAAACAGATTACTAATTTCCAAATGATGCGCGGACTCCACATCATTATATTTCATTTTAGTGGGTATACCAGCATTTTTTCTGTTTACAGACACAAATTGTCAGAATTTCTTAGTATTGCTTGGAATTTCTGTTTCTATATAGTTAACATAATTTAATAAATCAGTACTAATAAGTTTTTTTAGATCGACACCTCAAAAGTTTAAACGTATTTAAATCATTTATATTTCTATAGACTTTCCATTTTTTGTGGCATTTGTTTTTTTCTTTAATTACCGTGATGGTTGCCGGTGAATAATAAGTGGGAAAGGTGCCGCTCTTAAGTCTAGTCGGAACTCTCTGGTGAATTATGTCATTAAGAATTTGATAAAATTTTCCCAGATTATCATCCAGCGAATTATTTTTAAAAAGAATTGCCCCTTTATATCATTTTTTATCAAAGGATAGTCTGCCCTCCTAAAATTTATATAATGCTTTTTTTGGTCTTTAAGGTTTCTAATATAAAAAACAGAAAGCATGAATTCAATTGCAGGATGAGCGTTGGAGGGCAATAGAAATGAGTCATTCACAGTTTTATCCCATTGCACTGTGGAACAGTTCATATCACCACACACGAGTATAATATTGTCACCCAAATTACCGGCAACCCACTCAAGCTTGGATGTAAAACAAGAGTAGGCATATCTGTCCCCAGGCGGTAAATAAACTCAACATACATACAGATTTTTAAATCCCAGGTTTACATGGACCCATATAGCCTCGGCTTCGCTGGAAAACTCTGGAATAACAGAGGCACCCAATTTAGTGCGGATTGCAATGAGTACACCCCCACCATCCTTTTCAGTTGACGCACTTGTTTCGCGATCTCTACGAAATACACTATACTTATTAAGGTCAAAAAGTTCAGCGTCACAGACACCACTATGCAGCCATGATTCGTTTATACATATAATGTCGTAATTTGACGCATCCGTACCTACACGGAGATCTGCAAGCATCGACCTCAAGCCTCGAGTGTTTTGAAAATACACGCTTAAGGCCATAACAATAGAGATGGAGAACTATATTAAAAGACAAAGAAATAAAGCGCGCCCGTTTAGGCAGCCCTACTTAGTTTGTCAAGTATAGATGAATTTTCCACAAGAATCATCTTGGATTGTTCGTCCTTACGAAGAGATATGTTACCATTGCGCGTCCAGACAAACTTAAAACCATTGGCCCTTGCTAAGTCGTGAGCATTTTTATAGAGAAGTTTCTTCTCGCTTGTAAGATTTTCGTTTATAAATATTGGTTTGTCAGTGTTATTCAGAAACAAGAAACAAGCCTGGTCCCTGCATATCAGGGTTTGCGCGTGTTTTTTGCCTGCTCTCGTTGAACCTCGCAGCATCGACCATTGGTATGATAAGAATTTGGACAAAAAACGCACTTTAACCCAGACGAATTTCGATTGACTCGCCCGTCACATGCAAAACACTTCGAAGACATGACCTTTTCGACACCAATCAACACTGTTCATGGACAATTCATCACAATTGGACTGTTAATTATTATAAGTACAAATTCTTAAAAAATAATCTCGACTTATTCCCGCAAATATCGAACGATATCGAGCGGCCAATGGAAAACACGACTTCTCGATCGCGCGACGGTTTACTAACTTTTAAAATAATGTTTCTTTTGTTACATGTATAACTAGCTAAGGGCGAGGCAAATCACACAAGAACTTACGACTACATGAAATGGAAATGGGTGGATCTAAGCCAGAACAAGTCCACTGACGAAATATATACTAAATTATAATACAATTAGGTGCAATGCATTATGTCTTATGTCGTCTCGAAATAAGGCTTGTTTTCTCTTTTTTAAACCAAATAAGTCAGGTTAAAACGTTGGGGACCAACGTTATCAGGGAGGGGGAATGTGTGAACTACTTAAAAGCATTAATTAAATATCACCCTGTCGTAAGTTTGAACATGAACTTGACAAATGTTACATAAACATTCACTGTTAATTATAAACAAGCAGTCGACCGGAGCGATTTTAATCCTTAATGATGCAGCCATCAGCATTTTGTAACATATAAATACGCAGGCAAACGTCAAGTTCATGAGGCTTTCGGGTCTCTCAAACCGTTCAGTCTAGTTGCGGTACAGCACACAGGTGCGTACACTTCTAGCTGTTCTAGCCCACAATTCCCATATATGTGAACGCCTGGACACAGGTCCAGGGCGATCAGGTCCTTACCTAACCTGGATGAACGTATGCACAGATATACGGCATTCGGGGGCTACTAAAAGTATAGAGAGAGTCGAATTTGTGAAGTATCAGAATTTCCAGTAAAGGGATAGTTTTTGGGGAGTTAAAAAAAAAAAAGGAGTTTGACCCGTGTGGGTGAGACCCCATCGGGCGCGTCTCCGGGTGGCGGATGGAGTACGGCCGGGTTACTTCGGTAACTGGGTTAGTGGTGGCCATAAGTAGGGTGCGAGGGAGTAACACCCCTCAAAAGCCTTTGCGAAGGCCACTGCCGCGGACCGACTCACCCAAGCTAAGGTGTAAGGCAACGTGCTGAAAGCTGAATGGCCGTCGGGGTACAGTGCGGTCTTTAACGTTCCCATAGGGGCACCGGGCGACACCCCTTGGTATTTAGCCTTACCTGAGTATGCCGGGCTCTGCTCAGGCGGACCTTTTCCAATCCCTTGCTACTCGTGGGAACAATATGGACTGTTCAAAAAATAAAAAAGATTTAGGAGAGAAGTCCAACAAGGACAAAGCTACAAAAGCACTAACTGAGGATCCAAAGGCTGTCAAGCCCGGAACCTCAAAACCAACCACCAGTGCTCAAGTCCCTGGGGGTCAACAGGCTAGTGAGCCACGACCCTCGAAAGGAAAGTGCACAAACAGAATTAAGTCGACCCAGGAAGTCGACTCGATGACGAACAAGAGATTCGCTCATTCCGCTATATCGGGTAACTCGAACACCAAGATCAAAAACCTGATGAAAGAGGGAAGCTCCTACGACGAGGCCAAAAGGTAATAAAGGAGAACTTCATCAGGGCAGGATTAAAAGCCCCTGCAACCCAAACCACTCAGGCGGGAAAGGCAAAGGCTGCAATGCCAAAAAGCTCTCAAAAGCGCCCAATATCAGAAGGCAGTACGCCAGGAAAGCAGCCTTCAAAAAGACCCAAGACAGACTCCCACAAGCCAGCCAAACAGGACAGGGCGGGAGACTTCAAGGAAGCTCTGACTGCGGTAAAGATCGCAGTTGTACCAGAGACTTACCCCCAAGTACAACTGCAGCCGGAACAGCTAACGGCAATCCAAAGGACCGTAATGGTGCAACTAGAGGATATCCCAAAGGAAGGACCAGAGGTACAATTTTACAAATGTACCCACAGGTCAGGGTACCTTGTATTCTCGTGTGCTAACCCCACAAGTGCCAGATGGTTAAAGGACCTGGTCCCGTCACTAAAGCCATGGGAGAATGCACAACTGAAGGCGTTGGAAGGAGAAGAGATCCCGAAGCCATTCGCCTGCACACTGTTAGTCCCAGACGAATATGGGGAACAGCTACCCAAGGAAAGGATCTTGAAAAGGCTACAAGTAGGAAACCGAGGACTCAACACCGAGCTGTGGAGCCGGTCTTTGGAAAATCCCAAACCGGAAAAGGCCAGGTGTGGACCTTTTCAATGGACAAGGCCTCATTCGACCACCTCCAAAAAGTGGATATGTCACCATCCTTTGGCATAGGAAAAATTAAGTTCCGCGTCAAAGAAGGAGGCATCCCACCAAAAGCACCCGAGCAGGAGTCAATCCCAGAAACGTGCCAAAAAGAGGACACTGAAAAACCGGAAACGGCTCAAGGCGTCAGCCCTCTGAAGAGGATAGCACCTGACACGGCCATGGAGATGGAAGACGGTGGTGCCACTCCAGAAGAGTCTTCGAAGTAGGGGGCAATCTCAAGTTCCTGCAGGCCAATCTGCAACATGCAAAGGCCGCCTCGGCCGTGCTATGTCGCAGATTTGAACATGAAGGCCTCGACATCGCCCTCCTGCAGGAACCTTGGATCAACGAAGGGAAAATTGTAGGCCTCAAGCCCTCCCAAGGTAAGTTACTGTACGATAGGTCAGCTAATAAACCTCGTGCATGTATCATTCATAATAATAGGAGTAAATGTACATTAATCCCGGGGCTATGCTCGGGTGATTTTGTTACAGCTATCCTGTCACTACCCACGAAGGAAGGTGGAAGAAGCGTAGTTGCATGTTCCGCCTACTTCCCAGGAGAGGAGCAAAAATGTCCACCGCAGATGCTCAAGTATGTTATATCCTACTGTGAGGAACAGAAGCTCCAACTCATTCTAGGATGTGATGCTAACGCACATCACACGATGTGGGGCAGCACGAACGTCAATGGAAGAGGTGAGCCCTTATTACAATTTATTTTAACAGAAGGTTTAAATATTGCCAATGTAGGCAACGAACCAACATTTGTAACGAAAGCCCGTCAGGAGGTCCTTGACGTGACTTTAAGTTCTAACAGGGCGAGCGGCATGATCCACAATTGGATGGTGTCAGATGAACCATCCTGCTCTGATCACAGGCATATTAGCTTTGATTTTAAAATCTCCTCCCCTAAAGCAATACGGTTTAGAAATCCCCGTGACACAAACTGGGTAGGATATTCAAAATCCCTCGAAGAAGGTCTACAAAGGGTAACAGCCAAGGTTAAGGACGCGGAAAATTTAGAAGTCACAGTACAGCTGATTAGCGAAGCAATAGCTACGGCATATCAGGACAATTGCCCAGTTAAAACCTGGAAACAAAAAGAAAGCACAGTCTGGTGGAACGGAAAACTCGGAACGCTGAGGGAAACCGTCAGAAGGCTATTTAATAAAGCCAAAGCAACCAATGACTGGGATCTTTATAGGTCAAAACTAACAGAGTATAATAAGGAGATACGAAAAACCAAACGGGATTCGTGGAGAAGGTTCTGCGAAAGGGTAAATGAGACCCCAGCATGTGCCCGAATTCACAAAGTCCTAGCAAAAGAAAACACAAACAACAATGTCGAGCTCCTTAAAAAGGAGGACAACACGTACACCAAAACAGCTGAGGAAAGTTTAACACTGCTCCTAAAGGCACACTTTCCGACAGCAATGCAATTAACAGGCTCACCTGACCTTCCGCCTAAGCCAAGGCCACAAAGACTAGGTAGACAGGAGTGGGAAATTGTTAAATAGGTAGTAACACCTGCGAGGATTAGATGGGCCATCAACCAATTCCAACCATTTAAGTCACCAGGCCTAGACGAAATACACCCCATACTTCTGCAAAAAGGTCAGGACATCTTATTACCACACCTATGCAGAATATTTAGAGGGTGTCTAGCCTGGGGCGTTGTACCTAGTCTATGGCAACAGGTAAGGGTCCTATACCTGCCGAAAGTTGGCAGAATCTTGGACCGCACACCAAAGTCATATAGACCCATAAGCCTATCTTCTTTTATGCTCAAGACCTTGGAAAGGCTAGTAGATAGGTACATCAGGGATAATACTCTACAGGCGTTCCCACTAAGTGAACGTCTATATGCTTACCAACCAGGAAAGTCGACAGACCTAGCCCTGGACGACCTAAATAGGCTTCTTTCAAGGTCCTTAGAGGACAAGGAGATTGCCGTAGCCACATTCCTGGACATAGAAGGGGCTTTCAATCACGCCTCAACAGACTCTATCATAAGCGCGTTGGAAAGGAGAGGGACTCCAACAGCACTGCGCAAATGGATAGAAACTAGTCTAAAGCACAGGATAATCTCAGCCACTCTGGGAGAAACAACCACAAAGGCAGCAGGGGGGAGGTCTATCTCCACTACTATGGGCCATATTAGTGGACAACTTATTACAAAAACTGTCTGCAGAAGGCTTTTACCGTCTAGGATATGCAGACGACGTAACGATTGTAGTACGAGGCAGATTTGCCAGTACTCTCTCAGAGAGAAGCCAAAAAGCTCTCAAAATAGTGGAGAACTGGTGTAAAGATGAACAGCTATCAGTTAATCCAAAAAAGACGATAATCATTCCATTTACCAGAAGGCGAGCCCTTACAGGACTAAAACCACTGGCGATAAATGGAGAAGAAATACCTTTTTCCAAGGAAGCAAAATATCTAGGAGTCATATTTGACCAGAGGCTTACCAGGAAACCACACATCCAAAAAGCAACCCTTAGCGCCACAGTTGCACTAGGAAGATGCAGAAGGATGTGCGGAAAGAATTAGGGCCTCAATCCCAAAATGACACTGTGGCTATACACAGCAGTGGTAAGACCAATGATAGCGTATGGTTCAGTAGTATGGTGGACAAGAACCATGCAGGCGGAGGCAAAAAGGCAAATAAGTCGCGTTCAAAGGCTAGCATGCCTGTGCGTCACTGGAGCCATGAGCACAACGCCCACTGCGGCTCTAGAAGTCCTACTAAACCTACCACCAATCCAAACATACATACAGGGCGAAGCACGCTCCGTCACATACAGGCTATCACAAGGCCAAAAACCGATTATAGGTAGACATAATACCAAACAAGAGAAGCTAAACAAAGAAATCAAGGCAGATGACATCCTGGGATGGCCCACGGATAGCACCATAGCCAAGTACAGCTTTGTCAAAAAGTGCTCGACACATATTCCAAACAGGAATGATTGGAAAAATGGCCCCCCCAATTAGGGCAAATGTGATCTGGTACACCGACGGCTCAAAAACACGGGAAGGTGTAAGAGCCGGAATATATGAACCAAGGACGAAAACAAGAATTTCGATTTCCATGGGCAAACTAGCGACAGTGTTCCAAGCGGAAATAACAGCAATAGAACAGTGTGCAAAGGAAATAAAAAGAAGATACAGTTGCAACAAAACAACAATTGCGATCTTCTCCGACAGCCAAGCGGCAATAAAAGCTGTGCAATCCAACAAAATAACATCGAAATTGGTACTGGATTGCCACAATGCTCTGAATGACATAGGAAGTCAACATAGAGTGACACTTTCATGGGTACCTGGGCATGAAGGCTATCAAGGTAATGAAACTGCCGACGAAATATCCAGAGAACGCTCGTCTAGGCACATGATAGGACCAGAATCGTTCTGCGGGATAGCCAAACCAATCGCTAAAACAGCCATAAAGAAATGGATAGCAGAAGAATCCCAAAAATTGTGGAACAACACTTTGGGACAAAGACAGGCCAAGGAATTTATAATAGGTCCATCGGCCAAACTATCAACAGACCTGCTAAGCTACGACAGGAAGGCTGTCAGGATAATGGTGGGTCTGCTGACGGGCCACTGCCGGCTGAAAAAGCACCTAAGCGTCATAGGTTTGGCAGAAAATAGCGAATGCAGGTTCTGCCAGGAGGAGGAGGAGACGGCATCTCACGTGCTATGCCACTGTGAAGGCTTATCGAGAGTGCGCTCCCAACTACTTGGCGTACCTAAACCAGAAGCTAATAGCTACACGACGGAGCCACTATCAAGGTTGTGGGGTCTAATCAGAAAGACATAACTGGATGAAGCGCTATAATATGGAGATAGTCACAATAGATCCGTCGGGTCGCGGTGACAAGTAGACTCAAAGGCCATCTATTCCAATCTGTAATCTGTAATCTGGGGAGTTTTAAAAAAGTAGTGAAAGTGCCTTAGCAATTTGTGATAAACTTAAACCAGAAAGACTTAGCTTATAAATTTCAGAACGAATACCTAAGTAAAAGACAACTCCGCTCACATAAACTTTATTAATAAAATAGTGACGTCGCTTGCTAGAAAAACTTTGAAATAAGCCTCCCTCGGGAAGACATACATTTCATATTAATTGGGTATAAT
>MU197277.1:766-10891 GCA_016904865.1 Pissodes strobi
ATTAAAGATACTAGGTGAGTATCAAACGAAAGTGTGACCTAATAATATTGGGTAACATTTTTGCATTACGTGGCGGGTTTAATTTAAACAATTTGTACAATTAAAAATATAGAAACGGAATGGTAAAGTAACAAAATTTTATTAAATTGAAATATAAAAAATTTATAAAAATAATAGGTATAAAAAAACCTGTTATTAAGGATTACAGAATATTATTTGTCCGAAAGTTGCCGACCCTGCCGTCCTTTACAAACCGCCAGTGAGTAAAACAATTAAACAATATCTGTTAATCACTGTTAAATAAGCATAATCAAGTTACAGCCTTTTAAAAAAAAAACTAAGCAGTTAATTTTTTCCTTAGATGAATCCGAACAATGTCAGACTACGATTCTAACAGCAAGGAATACGTCTAACAAAGTCTAAATTTTTGTAATGAACCTTCCTCGGGGTTAAATTGACTTAAAACTTTTTCGAAGACTAATAAATTACTTTCAAGCTGAAAGCCGTTTTGATTTGCAATATTCAATTTATATTTGCCGAGGAAGATGCGAGGAAATATGAGCGAGTGCTTCGACGAAAGGCTTTCCCGACAATTAGATGTCTTATTCATATTGATACTGAACTAATTAGATAGCTGACGCAGATTTACTGAAACGAACTTATCCATAAACTAATTAGACGTTTCTCGTTATTATCTGATGCATTTTGACAATTAGTATACAACAACTCTGAAACATATAGCAAAATATGGAAGTTTTAGCCTGTTAGTAATTTGATATAGGGTATTTTGGCTGTGTTAGAAAGACTCTTGGTAAAGTTTGCCTTCCTAGTTTAATTAGAGATTCGGATTGCAGAAATTAATACGAAAACTAAACGTAATGCGAAACTTATTTAAATAATAATTGCAGCAATTGGCCGATTGGCGTTTTATGATTAGTACGGTTAACATGATTTAATGCCATAAGGGATTGTTTAAAGTTCACTTTAATCGATCAGGTCAAAGACAAATTGCTTTGATAAATCTGAAATAAAAATCAAGCAGACTCGTTTATTTAAGTCGTTAATGATACATAGCTTAAGTAGGTACTTTTTGTTATACACGCTGTTCCCATTTATCAATCTTTGCGCCCAACTTTGACCGTCATCAAAGACGCGTATTAGTACTTCCTACTATGTGCTCTGTGACTGTACGGTCATTGGGCTGAAGCGTAGTAGCAAAACTGAATATCATAGCCATCTTGTGGAGTTTTAAACTATGCGCGAATTATGTGTTGAAGTTCAGGAGGAATTTATAAGCATTTGATTATGAATTCATACTGTGCTGCAACACAGGAGGAATTAGATGTCTTCGCGATGCAATCAATTTGCAGCTAGAGCCCTCGTGGTCAAGAGGTCTAGATGGTTAGGTCTCAAATCGGCGGCTTTCGGCGGCCCGGGTTCAAACCCCGTTGCTTTTTTTAAAATTTTTTTAAGGTTATGTTTCTAAACAGTTCTTTTTTTATTTTGGGTATGTCTTGGGTCAGTTTGGGTTAGCACCTGGTTATTTTCCTTTTCTGTTTTTTTCTTGATTTTGAGTATGTCTTGAGTTAGCACTTATTTAGTTTCCTTTTCTCGAGCCCCCGTAGCGAGCGAAGCGAGCGTAGGACCATGCGAAAAGTGAATATGTCTTGGGTTAGTTTGGGTTAGCACCTGGTTAGTTTCCTTTTCTTGAGCCCCCATAGCGAGCGAAGCGAGTGGAGGGCCATGCGAAAAGTGAAATATTTTGCTTTCCTGTATTTTAACACATTGGAGTATTGCAGCGCAGTAGAATTCATAATATGCGTTCATAAATCCCTACGCGATTTCTGTGCTGGCGCAAGGTAGGATTTTAAAACTATCTCGACAAAAATGGTTCATTTAATTCCTCCTGTATTTTAACACATTGTAGTGTTGCAGCGCGGTATGAATTCATAATACGCATCAAAGACTGCTGCGGAGTGCTGCATCATCTGCAAAATGTATAATAGCGAAGCGACAGTTTAGATCGATGAAATCGCTCGAGTAGATATATAGAAATTAGCTATTTTATTTTAAAAGTAAGAACCATAATTGTGCATTTATAAAATAAGTAATAAAATAATATTTATTGCATGAATAAGAAACCCATTTGAAGATGAAAAGTACCACAAGCGTATTTTAATACCTATCCATAAATTCGGTTTTCGGTGATCATGGATAACTAAAGTTGGATATAAGTGTTCGTTGGATATAAGTGTTCTCAAGATGTTATCTAAGCCGATAAATCTAGGCCAGTCCGTTGACAGCGCATAACAACGCGGCTCGCCAGCGGCGCTCTCACTTATTCTACCTCTTAATAGTTGTGTTCTAAAAACGTGATCGGTTTATTATTTTTGCTCGAAATATTGCAATAGAAACGTCTCTAAGAAAGTTTTAAGTGAGTTTTTAACTTGCATATTGAAAAGTTATAAATTTCACAAATATTGTATAGGCCCCTGGTTGTCATACGGAGACGTAGCCTAGCAAAACTAGCCATGCTTTACCGTGACGTCTCTGGCACAAACTTAAAGCGACTGAACACTGAACACTGAACTGTACAAATAAAGAATACCAGTACATAAATCAATCATAAACTATAGCAAAAACAAAATAAAAAGTTATTTATTAGGTAGCAACTAATCTATATAAAGCGCAATAAACGTAAAATACATGATAATACTAAAATAGTTAAACAAGAAATAGTTTTATTTAATTAAACATGTACTTTTTCGTATTTCCTACACGTGAGCGTGCTCAGATGGGGCCCTCTACTGCGACCCTTGGTCTATTGTGGCTCACATATGTGGTTTCCATTAGACCAGAGCCTCGATCTCCTTCATAAAATGGATTAGCTTTGATTGGTTTTCTGAGGTGGATAGTTTTCAAACCTGTAAGTGTCATTTAAGAATTTCCAAACACTGTTTATCTGGTTCTTTCCATTGCTGGACAGTGGCATAAAACATGCACCATTGTTTCTTCGTCCTCCAAGCACAAGCGGCATTCCGTTTCTTCTGAGAGCCCTATCTTGTTCATGTGGCTTTTTAGTTGTCAATAGCCAGTGTAAAGTCCATTCAAGGCTATTGCGCTGTTACGTCAGAATTTCTGACGTCAAAAGAAAAGATCCGTACGTCTTAGATAGACTCGTGTTATTTTTTACACTTGCCAAAAGATATCTCTGTACCTGTTTTCTATTCCGGAGCACGTTCCATTTTTATCAATTTTACATACTTATGACAATATTGTTTTAAACGTCTGGGCATCTGAATAATATTTTTGACAGTTCGTTTAATTTAAAATAATAATATGCTTTTTATCGTCTAAAATCCGTTTAAAAACGAATATAAATGGCAAAATTGTATAAAAATCCGAAAATTCGGACTTTTTTAGGTCGATAGCCATGGCTTCGGATGAATTTGTCGTGGATTTTGAGGCGAAAATTCATTTTAAATTCAACCGTCCATTATAAATAAGCTGTGCTATGGATCCAAATACACTGCGAATATAATAATTAAAAAATAATACTTTTGACGGTTCGTCTAATTTAAAATATGCTTTTTTATCGTCTAAAATCCATTTAAAACGATTTTAAATGGCAAAATTGTATATAATACCGCCCTAGCGGCTAGAATTGGTTTGCGCATTTCCGTCTCATTTGCCTAGATTTGTCCTCATATCGCCGCGTAAGATGTTTACACATCAAAAATACATTTTTTCTAGAGATATCATTTTTTAGTATTATCAAATAAATAAAAAAAATAATATTACTTACATTGTGCACAGCTTTCCAGGGTTAAGCAGGACGCACACTGAATCGGCCCAGACCGGCCCGGCACGGCCAGCACGGCCGGCATAAGTTGCTATCTACGTTATTAAACGAGGCAGCGCCCATTTAATCGGACCAGCGCGGAACGGAATCTCGCTTAATAACGTAGATAGCAACTTATGCCGGCAGTGCTGGCCGTGCGGGCCGGTCTGTGCCGATTCTGTGGGCGTCCTGCTTAAAAGTGGCCTAACAGCATCTTTTTCACGTCTGAAATAATGCACTAATTTTAAAATTGAAGCTTGCTCTTTCTCACTGAACCGGTGGGGCATCTCAAAACGATTTTTGTTAGCAATTATTAGCGTAAGGCACAAACCAACTACCAACAAATCAATAAATGAATTAAATCTGTTATTTTCGTTATGATATTTTGACATTGATGCAAATCGATGTCAAAGATTCCAATTTGACGGACCAATTTAGTACATACGTTCATTGCATAAAGAAAGATGGAATGATATGACGTAACAGCGCAATAGACTTGAACGGACTTTACATGCTAACTACAGCCTGTACCTGCTGGCGGCTAAGTTGAAGTTGTTGTCTAGTTCTCACTCCTGATGGCAGATTCACTGCCATTTTTGAATGAGTTAGTGCCGGTAACTTTCTCCATTTGTCTACAAATTGCTTTTGTGTCCACCTGGAGAGGGCTTCTTTGTCTGTATTGTAAGCTATTTCCAGTATTGGTTCTAGTTTTATGAAAGTCGTTCCGGCCGCCTGCCTCGCAAGAGCATCAGCTCTTTCGTTGCCTTCATGTCCTGTAGGACCATATATCCAAATCACTGTAAGATAATTTTTTCTACCTAGTTTAGTGAGTAGTTCCTAGCAGATTCAAGAGCTTTCAAAGCCACTTGACTGTCAGAGAATATTTTGATTCTATCGATGAGCCACTGAGCTGTCATATCAATGGCTTGAACATCGGCCTGAAAATGGTTGCATGTTTGAATAGAGAACACTTAAGTGCAACCTCCCCATTTTTATTCCATGTAGCGGCTCCTGTAGGATAATTGGTCTTGAAATCGTCAGTGAACCAACTATTGTTTGTTGTTCTCAAATGTTCCAAGTTTCTTGCCAATTCGTTCCTCTCTGGTAGGAGGACGTCATATATGCATGGTGATAGTTAGTTTTGGTAGGCTTAACATCTCAGGGTACCATGTCGATCGCCTACGGATTGTTGGTCACCGCCTGTGTCAATCTGTACATAGCCCCTCTGGCCTCCCTCTCCTGTACTATTTGGAGAGGTGGCAGATTTAGAAGACACACAAGCGCTGCCGTGAGTGTAGTGCCAAAGATTAGACTCTAGCGACAGCGGCGAACTTCCTTCCATCTCTCCATCCGGCTCTCCCTAGCGCCCTCCTTCTCTTACATTAACTATTGAATGCAGTGGAATGTATTCGCGGAAACACATGCATGCTGCTGTATATCCACTATAATACGGATTTTGTAAAAATATCCTGGTTTCTTATCTTATCTTATCTTAAAGATGAACAATTAAAACTTAAATCTGATTCTTTGCTTGAAATATTATCTGTCTTGGATAGTTTAGATTCACTTTTAAAATCGGATAAAGACTTGAGCGCTTTGTTAAGTAAAACACAGTTAGATGATTCGGATTCATACTCTTCTGATTCGAGTTTAAATTTTAATAAACCACCAACTAATTCCACACCAACTAAAATTCTAAAATTCGTTCTTGTCACTCCAGTAATTTTAAAACTCGTGTTAAAAAATGGAATCTTAAATTCTCAGGTGACTGTAAACAACTTTCGATTCCTAACTTTTTAGAAAGAGTTTCTGAATTACGTATTGCTAGAGGTATATCTGAACAGGAATTATTTGAGTCAGCTATAGATTTGTTTTCTGGCAGAGCCTTAAATTGATTCCGTACTAATCGAACTAGGTTTGTTAACTGGAAAAGTATGTCTGATCTTCTATGTAAACATTTTGAACCACCTGATAAAGCTAGGTTATTTAAACAAATTTTGGAAATAACTCAAGACCAGTCTGAGAGTATTGTGGATTATTTGTCTAGTATGAGTGCTTTGTTTAGGCGTTATGGAGGTATGTCCGATGATATTCAACTGGATATTATTTCAAGAAATTTATCTCCATTCTATACAACTGAGCTTCCTGTTGTTACTTCATTGGAGGAGCTGGAGACTGAGTGTCTTAAACTTGAGGCTAAAAAGTACCGAGCTGATCATTATATTCCACCATCTAGGAAACGACAAAATTTTGTTGAACCCGATATTGCCTTCTTAACTTCTGATGCATCTACTTCTAGTTTATACAGTGATCATCCACCGCCCATTTATGTAGTTGCATTACCAACAGCATGAGCACCAGCAGAAAGACCTTCTTTTCCTAGACGTTCAGTTACTTGTTGGAACTGCAACCAGACAGGTCATTTAAATCAGCAATGCCCTGGCAGTAAAAAGATTCATTGCTATCGTTGTAGTAGTCCAGATGTGACTACTCGAAATTGTCCAAATTGTTCCAGTTCGGGAAACGCTACTCGGTAGAGTCGTTAGGTCGGCAGACCTCTCCTGCTATTTCCACTCCACCGACCAATGACATTAACTTCCCCAACAAAAATCTTTTGGATTTTATTATTGCACATGCGCACGGCGATGAGCGGCCATATTTGGAAATTTCTATTTTATGTCACCCTATTTTAGGCTTACTAGATTCTGGAGCTTCTCGAATTATTGTTGGTCAACCTGGTATAGAAATTTTGCAGGGTTTAGGTTTGAAACTTGTTAAAAATCAGACCACTTGTACTGCTGCTAATGGCTAAACTTGTTTAAGTATAGGTTATTTTCAGACACCCGTCACCTTGTTGGATAAAACACGTATAATAGATATTTTAGTACTTCCATATTTAGCTCATAGATTTATTTTAGGTATCGATTTTTTGAAAACCATGGACATTGTATTTGATCTGAGACAGAATGTTTGGCACTTTTCCGATAAATTTCCTGAAATTTGTAGTATTGTGGAT
This sequence comes from Pissodes strobi, assembly GCA_016904865.1. Taxonomy (NCBI): domain Eukaryota; kingdom Metazoa; phylum Arthropoda; class Insecta; order Coleoptera; family Curculionidae; genus Pissodes; species Pissodes strobi. The sequence continues at coordinate 7,624 of MU197277.1, forward strand.
GGTGATTCATTGTCTGTTTCTGAAAGCTTCGCTCTTGATTCGCTGGTAAAGGAGAAATTTTCTTTAATGGATACTGCTCTTTGTTACTGTAAAGTAGCTGAGCATGTAATCGAATTACTACCTGGCCCAAGATCTAGTAAACAGCATTATTACCCCGTCTCTCCGTTTTAGCAGGCAATTATCGATAAGGAAATAGATGAAATGTTAAGGCTAGGTGTAATAGAACCATCAAAAAGTTCCTGGTCTAGTCCCGTATGTTTGGTACGCAAGAAACGCAATGATTATCGCTTTTGTATCGATTTTAGAGAGGTCAATGCTATCACTAAAAATGACAGTTTTCTCATTCCCTATATCTCAGCCATTTTACATCGTCTCCGCGATGCATGTTATATCAGCTCCATTGATATAAAATCATCATTCTGGCAGGTACCCCTCGATGAGTCTTCTCGTGAGATTACAGCATTCACTGTTCCAGGCCGAAATCTTTTCCATTTTCTACGCATGCCTTTCGGTTTAACCAATACGTCTCCTACCTGGCAACATATTATTGATCGTGTGTTAGGTGTTGACTTGGAATACAACGTCATGGTATATTTGGACGACATCATTATTATTTCCAAGACTTTTTCGGATCATTTGAGGATATTTGGTCTTGTATTTGACCGTTTAGAGGAAGCTGGACTAAACGTTTCTCAAGAGAAATGTCACTTTTGCAAACCTTAACTGAAATATCTTGGTTATGTTGTGGATTCTAAAGGATTAAAGCCCGATCCAGAGAAAGTGCAGGCTATTATCAATATATCACCACCAAAGAATGTGACTGAGATTGGACCTTTTATTGGAACCGCTTCCTGGTACAGGAAGCGGTTCTAACTTTTCTTCTGTTATTGCCCCTATCACTCAGCTCACTAAAAAACATAAAATGGGAATGGACTCCAGATTGTCAAGAATCTTTAAATCGATTAAAAAAGCTCTTGTTACTGCTCCATTCTTGTCCTGTCCTGATTTTAACCGCATGTTTACTCTTCAAACTGACGCTACGAAGAAGCGTGGCTTAGACGCTGATGCGATGCAATGCGATGATGGAGAAAAGGTAACTGCCTATCTCTCACGTTCCCTTAATAGGCAGGAAATGAAGTTGACAGTAACGGAAAAGGAGTGTCTTGCAGTAATTTGGAGTGTGGAAAAACTTAGGCATTATTTGGAGGGAGTTCAAGCTAATCACAGACCATCACTCACTAATAGTATTGTGGTTACATAATTTAAAATATCTACAGGGTCTACTTGGGCGTTGGGCTCTTCGTTTAAAGGCAAAGGACATATAGTGCCAGATTTTCTATAGGTCCGTACCAGCTTTGACAGAAGATATCGCAGCCGTGGAGGATTCTTTACCTTTTTACCCCAACGCTTCTAATAAATGGTATGTCGACATCTTGATAAAGCTGGAAGAACATTCAGATAAATTTCCTTGTTGGAGAGTTGAAAATGGTAATATTTTTAAATTTGTTCAGACTGCCAGTCCCAACTTCCCTGGTCAGTCCAGTTCTTGGAAAAAAGTTTTGCCAAAAGATCAACGAAAAGAAGTCCTGATTTGCTGTCATGATTCTCCAACTACAGGTCATGTTGGAATTTTTAAAACTTTTTGAAAAATAGCTGAGCGTTACTATTGGCCTAAGATGAGAGCAGATGTTGCTAAGTATGTCCGATCTTGCCATATTTGTGCTCAAAATAAGGAGGAGCAAAAAGCACCAGCAGGTTTAATGGGTAATCGACCCGATATTCGGGAACCTTGGCAGTCCATCAGATTAGATTTTGTAGGACCATTACCTCGTTCAAAACATGCGGGCATCTTGGTAGTTATCGACTACTTTAGTAAATATGTTGTTCTCTTTCCTTGCCGTTTTCCTACCGCAAAATATTTAGTCAAACATATAGAACAGGGCATTTTCTTGGTTTATCGGGCTCCACAGTATTTAACTTGCGATAATGGTACTCAGATGAAATCCAAAGAATTCCAATCTCTTTATGACAAGTATAAGGTCAAAATATTCTATACCGCATCTTATTATCCTCGTGCCGATCATACCGAATGTGTAAATAGAGTCGTCAAAAGCATGTTACGATATTATGTCCACCAAAGTCATTATCGAACTTGGGAATATAATCTTCCTCTATTGGTTGTGCTATTCGAATATCATGTAACGAAACTACTGGTTAGTTAGTTAACTTTGGGCGGGGACATAAACTTTTTGGGCAAGATCATACCGAAGGCATTCCATCCGTCGAAACGAACAGTCAAAGTGACATTCGAAAACGGATCGAAACTTTTAAACAATTCTTTGAGAAGATAATAAGAAAATTGGGTCGGCACAGTCAAGAAATCGACACCAATACAATCTTCGAAGACGTACGGTCAATTTTATTTCTGGTCAAGATGTATGGCGTAAAAATAAAGTCCTCTCTAACGCTGCCAATTACTTCAGCTCATAATTGACTCCCGAGTTCTTAGGTCTATTTAAGATCTAAATGAAATCCGGTAGGTACGTGTACGTACGAACTCCAAGATGAACACGGTAATAGCAAGGGTGTTTGGCATGTTCAAGACTTGAAACCGGTGTACATCGATTACGGTTCTGATAGTCCGTCTAACTGATACAAACCAAACTAATTGGCCATTTGTATTTATATCTCTTGAATTTAATTTTTTTTAAATAATGGTTATTTTTAATATTCTGTATCTGGCTTGATTTATTTGTGATATTAATTCTTCTTTATGCAAATTCTTTATATCAACATCGTTCTGTTGATTTTTACTATGAGTTTATAAGTTATAAGCTATCTTAAAATTTTTTGTCTGTAAGCATTTTGCTTTGAAATTGCCCGGTAAGAATATTTCTGCACAGAGATGCTTGTTATGGTAAAAGTCCACAGAGTGCTGTAGTAAGGTAGACCTTCGGTCACTTACTTCTGTTGTTAAGTAGAGCAGCCTTGTGAAAGCTGTTCTGCATTTATCGTTATTCTTCTCAGTTACTTATAATTTTAAGTAACTTACCTTGTCTTTAATTATCTTATTAATTAGCTTTGCCGATTTTGCTACCTTTCTTGATTATTTGTCTATCTATCTTTACTTAATTTGGAGTTCAATCGGATGGATTGTTATCTTTTACGGGGGGTGTACAGGATTTTACTTAACTTGTCGGTTATTTCGTTAATTGGAAAATAGTTTCCGATGTATTAACTATGCAGTTCTTTTCTTATTTTTTTTTTT
>JAEQML010082267.1:0-10890 GCA_016904865.1 Pissodes strobi
TTGAGGTAAAGGTTCTTTAACTATCAAAAATAAATAACTCTTTTGACATATAATTAAAACTCATTTTAAGCAAAAAGTAATGCATTAGCAACATTTTGTAGAAGCTAGTATGAGGGAGTGGCTGCTTGTATTGAAGCACCTTAGAATATACAAAACAAATAAATTTAAACAACTTGCATATTATATAATATATTTAGTGCAGAATTTTTTGAAGGCAAATCCGCTATTTATCTTTAAAACTCAACAGAACATAAACTGATTTTCAACTTATTCTTTTATATATAAGAATTTTTTTTGCTTAAACATGTTCGAAACGACCTCTTAATGTCATTTCGTCGATATCTGAATCACAGTATACCGCATTGAAACAGTTATTCAACTCTCTACGTCATTTGAAGAGGAATAGCTTAACCAATCAGAACGTAGTCCTAATATTTTGGGCCTGCGCCTGCGCATTGATTTATTTGGGTTAGATTTTTATATAAGATAACGTGAATTAATAGTAAAATAGATTCCTCAACCTTAAAAGCAACATTTCTAGTCCAGTCTAGTAAATTGGGAATGCATTGTGTAGTTAAAAGTTTACTATAATTTAATAAATACAAAATTTATTTTAATCTTTTAAAGAGAAATATTATGAAGAAAAATTGAACAAGCAAAAAAATTATCACACATTCATATACCTCAGACAGAATATGAACAAATATGCCATTCATATGTAAGGAAAGCGACGGTTTTGTTCCACTTTAATCGTTTCACAATACCTTTATATCCGCTTTTTATAATTATCCCCTATTCACTTCCTATCAGCTGTTGTTTAAATTCCGCTCGTAAAACTTTTTGCACCACAGGTTATTGATGGTAAAATAGATCGTCTGCACCAATCAATCATATTATCGCACTTACCCGTTCTGTTAAATGAAATGATCTTTAGATTATAGGAAAATATATTTTTTAAAGAGTTTGCTTTCTAAAAGACAACGAGAAATATAGCATGCTAGTTAGTATATGCAGATCTGCTCGTCGATCTGTTTCAACATTTTTACTGGTTTATAGGTTTGTAGGAGTATAAATAAATACCGTAAAAAGTTTTCAAAAATCCAAAAATCTAGCTAAGCATTTCCATATATGTGATACATTTTTCGACACAATTTATAGACCATACCATATTATACAAAAAAAATCAAAAATTAATAGACAGCAGGTAAAAAAAGATCTCTTAATTATTTATTTAATAATTGGAGCTTCTGTTAAAAAATTGATAAAGATATCTTTAACATATCTGTAAAACATTTGGAAGCAGTTAACCCATATTGATTAATTTTATCACAATTTTATAGATATTTGTAGTGTTATTTTTTTTATTTAGACTTTTAGTATGATTGTCAAAACTCCATAAATTGATTTTAAATGTAGATAACGACATCAAGCAAGTATTAGTTTTTTTTTATCTTTGTATTGTAGGATCTGAACTATCATCATATACCTAGTCTATATGAATCTAGGACTGATTTTCCGAAAGACAGTTCTTCGAAGGACAGTTTTTCGAATGGACAATTATTCGAATGGATAATTATTCGAACGGATAGTTTTTCGAAAATACAAATATTCGAAAGGACCGTTTTTCGAAAATATTAAATTAGAGAAAACATAAAAATAATTTTAACGTAATTTATTAAAATTGTTTATTAAACATATTATTTACATATAATTATTAGGGTTTTGCATGGATCTACGCTCGCTTCGCTCCCTACGGGGGCTCAATCAACAATAACTAAGCAAGTTCTAACCAAAACTAACCCAAGGCTAACCCAAAATTAGGAAAAAAGGTAAATTAATACAAAATAATTTACAAAACATCTGTCGCGACCGACGGGAATCGAACCCGCAGCGCCGGAATGACAGGCAATAACGCTACCTTCTACACCACGCACCATGCAGAAATTTTGCTAAAACGGTAAAAAGGACTAACCCAAACTAAATTAAAGATTCGAAAAATGGTCCATTCGAAGAATTATACATTCGAAAAATTGTCGATTCGAAGAATTGTATTTTCGAAGAACTGTCCATTCGAAGAAATTTCGTTCGAAGATTTGTCGTTCGAATAATTGTCATTCGAAAAACCATCCGGATTCAGTCTATATATGGCTGGTATTAAACGATTTCTCAAACTTGTTATTGGTTGGATATCTTATAGCTAAAATGTTAGTGCCTTGATATGGCTATGATTATCTAATCTGTATTATATTTCAGTATGTTTTGGGTGTTTTTAAATAGGATTTTTTTAGCTTTGTTTTTTTCTGGCTACGCTATTTCCTGTCTTTACAAGTTTAAAAGTAAACATTTCTGTTTTTTCTTTATTCAGCCCGTCGATGTTAACTTTCTTCTGTTTCACGTCTTTTAAAGGAGTTGTTGGTATTATTTTTTGTCTATTTCTGAACATGGATATGGTTGTGGTGTTACTTTATGATTGTTTTTTGTGATTTTTGTTCTAACTATGGTTTATTCAGCTCTTCGATGTTCACTTTCTTCTGTTTCTACTGCTGGAATTGTTGGTATGATTTTGTATCTATTTCTAAACATGAATATGGTTGTGATGTTAATTTCAGATCGTCTTTTTTGATTTTTATTCTAAAGTCGGTTTCAGAAATGTATAGATTAATAAAATGGAGAATTCCATCCAGTTTGGCTGAATTTCGTGGTCGTCCATAGGCGTAGGTAAACTTTTTACCCCTGTAGTCTTTTGCATGGATAATGAGGTATAGATTACATTTATGATCCTTTTAAATCCCTATAGCTCTTGTGCATACCTATTGACCTGCCTCAATAAAGACACAGATTATAAATACTTCTTAATGGTTTTATAAGCATGTTAGTACCTACTTGCTGTTACGCCATAGTGTTAACATAATTATAAGAATATTAATCAAATGGCGACATTCACTCCAACGAAAAGATGTTCTAATGATTCTCCACTATCAGTGAGTGAAAAAGTTATTATTTTAAATGTACAAGATTGCATAAAACACGATTACCCTAGTTTACCGTACAAGAAATTGTTGAACGATGTCCCCTAATGACTGGAATTGGAAAGTCCATCGTGTGAGAGAAAGGTAGCAGGTCAAGTGGATCCTCCCAAGAAAATTCCAGGAAGACCAGCAAAAGTCCTTGATGAAGACACCAAATGTGTAATTCGAAGAAAAGTGCACTATTTCTATTTTAAAAATAAAATTACACACCCTATATAAAATTTTGACGAAGTTTGGCCAAGATGACAGTATTCCTTTGATAACTAGAAAATCCTTATGGACAACTTTTAAAAATATGGATTTTGCCTAGGCAAAGCATATCCGAAAAGCACTTTTACTGGAAAGTGATGGAATTTTTTGCTGGCGACGAAAATACTTGAGGAGTATAAAGCAGTACCGCAGAGAGCAAAAAAAAATCTTTATCTTGATGAGACGTGACTCAATGAAGGTTATATAATACAACAAATTTGGCAAGAGAAAAATATAATCAGTGCCCGCCAAGCTTTCATGGAAGGCCTGTTAACGGGTATATTAAAATGCCTTCGGAAAAAGGGAAGAGACTAGTAATTGCACACACTGGAAGCGATTTTTAAAAGAAGGTTTGCTAAACTTTCAGTCATGCCAGATTGGAGATTACCATGAGGACATTAATTCGGATGTTTTCGAAGACTATTTTGGTGAAATGATATTTGTTCCGGCTGATTCGGTGGTGGTAGTGGATAACTCAAGCGATCATTCACGGCGCATAGAGAAGACACCATCTTCATCTTGGAGAAAACAAGAAATTATAGGCTGCCTAACTAACAAAGGTATTGAGTTTGAACCCCCAGACTATAGTCTGTTTCAGAAACCTAGTTACGACTATGGTTCTATCGAACACTTGTTGATCTCGCTCTGAACCATAACAATAGCCATGCATACATAAAAAACATGGAATAGCGTTCGTACTAAATACTATTGTGTAAGCATTATTCACCACTACTGGGTTCTCCGAATTATATTACCCAAAGATACTTAACCTCGCGTTTAACCTAAAGACAAATGAATTTTCTTTTCTTCAAACACATTACAGTGATGGACAAAAAATGGAAATATATTGATGTCTAGCAACTCGAGCGTCCCGTATCGGGCAGTCAATCATATGTCAATAGCTACGTATCAACCGATTACGCACCAAGTTGTCAAACTCGATTTCTCGGTGTAAGAGCCTTTATCATTTTATTTGAGACAGTTTAGCTATTTATTTACCGTTTCACTTTGAAGTCCAATTCAAAACGGGCATTTGAAGGATTGCTCTTTACACTAAAATAAAAGTGTACGAGTATGTTAAGTTTAATTATACTTTGCCAAATAAATGATTCTATATTGTTATTTAATATAATTATAAATTGAAAAATTGATATCTGTAATCAGTCGCAAAGCTAGTCTTTGAAGTGAATGCAAAAATGTGTCTCAATTCTGTTTTCTAGCAATTCCTAGTATCGAAAATATTTTTTCTCTCTATAACTCCAATTAAAGTCCAATTCTCTTATTTTGACTTGTGTGAGCGCCTCTGGGTTACAAGCTGAAATTTTCACAGAATGAAGCTTTTATTATATTAATTCAGAGGTAATAAAAAATCATAACGGGCAAAAGGGCAGTATACCTAAAAATCGAGATTATTATATGAACCCGTAGGATATTAAATTATGAATATTTTTATATAAAATTCATCTATATTTTTGTACGAATTATATATTTTTGTCATTGCTTGAAATATGCAGATTACATTGGCCCTTACGGCAAAATTAACCAAAAAATTGAAATATCTCCCTTGGGCAAAATCTGATTGAAATATACTCATTTTTGTATTCACCTCGCATTCTCTCCGAAATGAAGGCTCAAATCAAAATTTTTTTATTCTTGCAAAAAGTTTGCCTTAAGTATTTAGAATATATAGGTGCATGAATACATTTTTTTTCTCAAATGGTAATGGAAAAATAGAGTTAAATATAAAAAAGTAATTTTCTTCTAGCCGCGACCATCCGATCTCGCGCTTCCCGAGTACTCTCGTATCTCACTTTTCTTCATAGCTTCCTCTCTCTCGCGCCTATTGTACAATACAATAAGTGCTTTGACACTATTACGGGTTAGAATACTAATAATAATAATAGCTATTATTAATTGAAGTCAATGAAGACATTTTCGATTATACTGAAATTTATTTTTCCTATACGCTGCTAGGTAATAAAGAAGTAGAAAAAAAAATCATAAACTTAATGCAACTGCTATTAAAAAAGGACTACTCACTTTGCTGCTAAATATATCTTAATGCTATGTCCATCACATTTCTTACTTCATCTTGAGATATCGTTTCCCCTCTTCGACGTCACCACGTTCACCATCATTATCCTTTTCATATTCTATGGTTGTTAAAGCTATGATTTCATCATCGTTCAAAAAATCGTTCTCAAGATTCTCATCAACTTGTTTCATCCAATTCTCTATATTTTCTGGCCGTATTGTTTCGTTGTCCGATAACTTAAAGAATGGCTTTATTTTCCACCTTCACCCTTTGAAAATTTGCATTTTCAACAAGTTTTTCGATGTCTGGCCAGAGTTTCCGCCAAGACTTTATGAAAGTGGAGGACAGCATATCTTGAAAAGCTGTAGCTAACATGTAGATCAGATCCTTAATGTTGATTTGTTTGACGATTTCTAGAAGGCACTTGTCTTCACACTCTGAACGTTGCAAAATTTGGGAAACAAGTTTACGTTTGTATCGTTTCTTCAAGCTTTCAATCGCTTCATGCTCTATTGGTTGCACTAAGCTGGTAATATTAGGGGAAAGTAAATTATTTTTATGTCAGCTGTATCGCAGGTCAAATTTTGAGGATGCTGAGGATGAGTGGGTACATTGTCCAAAAGTAGCACTGCTTTGATAAACATGTTTATGCTCTTTAAATGCTTTTTTACCTTTGGAACATATTCTGATTCAAACCACTCTTTAAACAGGTCTGTGCTCAGCCATGCTGATTTTTGTGACCTGTAATATACGGGGAGGTACGACGGATTTGAGTTCTTGAACGCACGTGACTTATATGATTTTCCATTGGCATAAAGAGACATTTTGTAGGTTCCTGCTTCATTGGAACAAACAGCGACTGTAATGCCCTCTTTGTTTTTCTTGAAACTAGTGGCCGACTTTTCGTGGCTGCCTACAAAAGTTGCTTCTGGTAACATTTTAAAGTTCAATCCGGTTTGGTCCATATTATACAGTTGTTCAGGAGTTAATTCCTCAGTTTGAACTTGGTCTTGAAATCAGTTACACCAGAATCATCAGCAGACATTTCTCCTCCACTCTCATGTGCAAAATGAATTCCGTGTCGTTTCTTCCATCGGTTAAGCCAGCCATCGCTAACATCAAATTCACCTGCATTTTAATTTTTTTTGTGGATAGCTAAAGGCTTTTCTTTCAATATTAATCCGCACATCGACCAATATGGTCCGCTACTTGGTGTACCTTCTTCTGACTCGACTGGTGTTTCATAAACGAGACTTTTCATATGCTCTTAAAGAAAAAAATCTAAAGGCATTAGATCTGGAGAGCGCACTGGCCAGGTGGCAGGGCCTATGCTGTCAATCCAACGTCTTCTAAAATTTTCATTTTGGTGCTCGCGGACAAGAAGTGAAAAATGAGCTGGCGCTCCATCATGTTTGAACCATAAGTTGCATAAGTTCTGTTGTATATTTGAAGGCAGATCTTCTAATAATTCTGGCAACCCATATCCTAAAAAGTCTAGATGATAGTATCGGTTAAATGAGGAGGCAACACGATTGGTCCAAATAATCGATTTCCAAAAACGCCGGCGTATTAAAGACGCAAACACCAGCCTCGTCAGTAAAAAGTACATATTTCGGAAATTGTTCATCTGTACACCGGTCAATGCTGGCACTTTTTGAAGATGGTAGGGATGGGAGAAGATGTTCATGAACAACCTCCCATACACTGACATCATTTACATGCATGGCCTGTGCGACTGCTGAAAGATTGTTTTCAAATCGCCTAAGCACCTCTTCCTCAAAATCTAGGGTTCGAAAGGTCCTTTGCGCGCCATTATCCAATTACATTTTACATTTACGGAATCGGTTTCCCACAGCTGTTCATCAACCCTTTCAAACAGTGCGTGAGCTGGGAACGAGGCTGGTAACCACTCTTCATATAATCGGGAAGAGGCTCTATCGTTACATCGAGCTTCCCCATAGATCAAAAGCATGTCGGCGTATTCAGCGAAAGTGTAATCTTGACTTAACCCTGACACTAATTTTCCATATATTTCACAACAGTGAGTATCTGACTTTTACCGAGAATACATTTTGATGTAAAAGGTAAAATCATCATGTCAGAACAGCAAGAAATTGAAGCTTTAGAGGAATGGGGTCAAATTTACCCAAGTACCCCCGTGGTTCGTACGCCCCTGATTAAAGTTAGCATTGCCCACTAGGCTCAAATATTTGAACTCACTAACAGTCATTTATGTCCCAAAATTGGTTGTGGTAGCTGAAGTAGTTACGGAGCTATAAAACGAAATCCAGTTTATGAAGGTCATTTTCAAAGGGCTCAAGATCCCTGAGGAAGCGTTTTTATGTCGTACATAATATGGACATATAGGTGATTCGTATATTTATCTAGTATGGCCATGAGTTGATTTTCCCCTTGTGTTGGTCATAAAATATGGCATATTTTTCGGCTTTTTCATCAATTAACGTGCAAGTTTGTATACAAATTTCAAACTCAGTATATCATGATTCATTTACTCAAATTAAATTCACGCGTAAACGTACAGGCAAGTGTGTATATATACAAGATTATCAAGGAAAAATATTGCAATCCGATCGTAAAGCGTTGTTGCCAAGGTGTTAGTGGTTTTAAATTTTGACTGATTTTTTTATTTAGCATACTAGTAATAACTAACATCGAAAAGGATGGTCAAAAAAGTCCTCACAGTAATTCAAGCCAATTATGGCTTATATATTTTGAATAATGGTCTATGAAAAGAACAGGTTCCCTTGAAACAAATACCGATCACTCGAACTATTTGCAACATTCTCATAATGCCATAATAATATAATAATGACACAATATTTACTGAATATAATAATTCAGCAACAGCAACCTAAATAATTTCGACTTATCGGGCGACACCATCTCTCAACAAGCACTTGTTGCGGACCGCCATTTATCTGAAAAGACGATAAGATAAATTATACTTGTTGCAATAAGGTGTTAGTTTGATTATTAGTTTATTGCCAATTATTGTAAACAAAAAAATATTTTAGGACTTTCTTGCTTAGTCAATTATTCTTATCTGTTGTACGGAGACAGAAAATTAATCTTAGTCGTAATTTTATCTTGGTTTGACTGATTATGAAGGCATTGATTATTGATAATGAAAAGGAGTAAAGTTATAATACAATGCTTTTATTTTTTATGAATACGTACGTACTCGACTCTACATATTATTTTTTAGCTGTAATAAATGGTAGATATAAGTACTCTGAAATTTTTTTCATTTTATATATGAAGAGAACATATTGCAAAATATGACTTTGATGCAGCGGCGTAACTACAATTTTTTGGCTCTGCTGCAAATAAATTTTGGGTTAGTAGCCTATCTTGACATATTGCATTTCGGGCGCAATTTTTAATGAGCTTTAATTTATTAGAAGAGCGTCCTGCATCTGCCACAGTACAATAGAGAAGCGGTAATAATTTTCGGAAACCTTGAAGAATGAGTTGGTTGGGTGAGCAAGAAATTTGGGAATTCTTTCACATTGTCCATCTTTTTAATTTTGTTCTTAATTAATGCACATATTTCATTTGGACAAGTAAGGGACAAATTGCGATTGTAAAACTCTTGTAATTCTATAGACTTTTCATACATGTCTTGTTCCGCTAATGTACATACATTTCTAGGGCAAATAAAACTTAATTTGTCTTCAATTTCGTAAAGCGCCTGAAACCTAGACTTTAGCTGAGTAATCGGAACATTAAAAAATTGATTTTAAAAAGTTTCTCGGAATTTGGAAGCCTATGATCTTCATATAACTCATTAAAATGTTTTTTTTTTCTTTGCCCTTTCCCTTTTTTTGAATTCCACAGTTGTTTTATTCCTTTCTCTGATAACGGTAGCTTGAATTTTAAATTTTTCGTATTGGTTTCTAAAACATTTTATGTTTGCTAAAGGTATTGGTAACAAAACTGCGTGTTCTGATAATTCAATTTTGGGGACTACAAGATTTTTTTATTATCTTATTGATTTCCCCTAAAAGTTGATCCAGCAAATTACGAATGAAGATAAAATCAAACGTTTCCATTTCAGATAGCATCCTTGAAGTTTCATCATGATCTTCCTTCTTTAAAATCGTTATTATTATTTTATTTATCGACAAAATTACATCTTTTAACATAATTGTAGTTATTGACTGCACTCTGGATGCCCAGAACATTGGATTCTTCCCCTGTTATAGAAGTGAGAAAATCCCATCGTATTATACTTACGCCTAAAAAAATGTAAATATCCTGTGGTATGGAAAAAGGTATTTATTTCCTTAATGCTATTTACTGCATCTTCTGCCACTAAATTAAGGCTATGAGAGACGCAGTGTACTTTCTAAATCATTGCTTATTTTCTGCCCTCCTGTGTAAGCACCCCTCATTACACTAGCGTCGTCATAATTTTCATCCCTTCATTTTTTAGTATCAGGATCCGATTCTTGTAGTGATTCTATAATATGATCAACCATGTTACTAGCATCTTGTTTTTCCAATTTTGTAAAACCCAGAAAAGATTCCTTAATTATTAATTATTATATTTGTCCAGTATCTTTTCTGTCTTTTTCCAAGTAAACATATTTGAATATTGTACTTAATTGCCCAACTTTAGTTATGTCTTGCGTAGAACTGACAATGATAAAAAAAATAGTGCTGACCTAATTTTGTCAGTAATTTTTAATTTTTCATCCTTATCTTGTATTAAGAGGTTTAATTGTAAGGTGTTTTAATTGTGCCCTTTGCTCTGCAAGGGTCATAATCTATAAAACGCTTTTATAATTTGTTATTTAAGTTAAAATTTTCAAAGTTTGCAAATTCAGTGGGATGTGCTTCCAGAAAAGTAAGCTCAATGCTTTCGTTTTCATCTTTATCTTCCTTGTATCTTTTAACGACTCTGACATTAGAATACAAGGAATTAGTTGATTACCTTACAAATGTTTTCCTGTTCTCCACTTCTTCATAAAATAGAGCCGCTTGCTCTGGCTCCAGGGTGTAAACAGCACAAGTGCTAGTTTAGTGACCCTAACGAAGCTGAAAATCTAAAGGAAACTGGAAAAACGGTCGACGTTTCGAGTGCCCTCGTTGTCAAGAACGAACAAATCTAAAAATTAAAATGGTTAGTAAAATGTAAATAACAGTAAAAAGCTCTGGCAAATTGTCAAGCTTTGATTGACTTTTGTCAAACGGATCATCTTCAGTAGGGCAAAATTTTAATTTGGGAACTAAGGTAGGTTTAGTAGCCAAATTATTTACAGCTTTCCTCATTTCCATTATGTTTACGTCCTGCCTTAAAACCTGTGTTTTTTTCTATTAAATCTTTTTAATTTTGCCACTACTGTTTTTCCTACCTCACCTCGTATTTGTTTGCAATTTTGTACACATGTTTCTCTTATATTCATAGACTCTAGTAAACTTGTACACGATTCTTCTAGTTGAAAAATACTATATATCTGCTAGAATTACATACCTATGTTGGGGTTTGGAACCTTCGGCAACATGCACTAAAACTGAGTTTTATCCACAATACCGAAACAGAATTTTTGCACT
>JAEQML010082268.1:0-10889 GCA_016904865.1 Pissodes strobi
ACGTTTATAAAATAATCATTAATATAATTAGCCATATCAAAATCACAGCATGTTTATGAATATCTGATGCTGTATAATACTTTAAGATATTTTTCCTAACATAAACAAGTTTATTATAAATAATCAGACATCAGACCATATAGGGTCATTATTTCAAGTGATTTAAAATAGGGTCTGCAAAATTCATCTCGTTTTATATTTACAATACACCTTACAGCAGACTTTTGCATTTTAAAGATTTTTTCAAGATGTGTTTGCTGCAGAACCCCATGTTAATATGCCGTAGCGTAAAATAGAATCAAAAAGAGAATAGTAAGTTGTAAGTGCAGCTGCCTGACTTGCAGTATTTTTGATCCGTCTTATAGCATAAATAGCCTTCTTTAGATTAGCATCTAGGGTAACCCCCAAAAATTTAAAACTTCTTTTTTCTTCAATGCCAGCCAAACTTTTTGTTTCAACTATTATGGATTCAGTCTTTGTTTCCTTTAGTACAAGTTGGTTGGAAGTGAACCATAGCCTAACTCGGTCTAGCATTGCCTCCAGTAATCCGGCCGAATCCTCACTTCCCTGAAAAGATAATCCAAATGTGGCATTATCTAATAATAATAATAATAATAATAAAGCCTTTATTCCAAACAGGTATAAAACCCAATTACATGGAATTCAATACATCGTGAATATAAAAATTAAATAAAGTGAAATGTGAAATAAAACAAGATACAATATAATAGTAATACAATAGTAGCATGATAGTAGCATGCATAACTGGAAGATACCACACAAATAAGAACAGTCAACTCAACTCAACTCAATATGCTTTATTGTTCAAACTACAAAGTCATTAACAAAGCACTAAAACTAAAATTCCGTGTCATAGTATATAAGTAGATAAGTATTATTCTTAGGTTTTTTCTTTGTTCATTATGAAACACACATAGATACACATGACACTCTTGCAACAGTCGCAATTGTCTTTTGTTACAACACACTCACAGAGTAAAATTATACAAGAAAGAATGTAAATATTCAAGAAAATAACTATCAAAAAATCAATTGTACAAAGAAACTATCAAATAATCAAGTCAAGTGTATAAAGAAAAGTTTACAAAAGAAAAAATGAAAAGATCTTTCAGCCAACAACACCTGCATTTCTCAATCAAGAGGGTCTTGGAAGTATTCATCCAAAGAGTAGTATGCCTTTTTTAGCAGAAATGTCCTAACACCCCTTTCAAAAGTACTTTTGTTAGCTGACAGTCGGATGCTCAGAGGAAGGTTGTTAAAAGTTTTTATACCATCGTAAAAAACAGAATTTTTAACCAAAGAGGAAGTTGGTATAGGCGGACGCAGCAAACCTAATACTCTGGTTGGATACCTAGGATCTCTCACCATAAATTTGTGCAGATGCTTAAAGATTAAATTTACCGTCTCTAAAATATAAATACATGTGAGTGTTAGTATGTTTAAGCGAATAAAAAGGGGACGACAGGAGTCAAGAGGCTTTGATTTGCAAATATACCGGAGTGCTCTTTTCTGAATAACAAACAATCTCTGAATCAAATAACTACTTGCACTACCCCAAAACACAAGTCAATTCTGTTATGTAGTAAGTTGAATAAGAATTTTACCAGATGCATTTTCCTTCTTAAGAATAAAGAGTGCTCATTAAACCGCAACAATAAAAGTTTATGATCAAACCCTCTCTCCCGGTAAACGCCATCGCTTTTATAGGCTAAATATTTCAAAAACTTGCGCTGCACCAATTCAAGCGAGTTTATGTGACAAGAGTAAATAGGATTCCAAACAACTGAACAATTCTCAAGCTTAGATCTAACAAAACTATAATATAACAATTTTAGGCATGACATATTATTAAAGTTACTGGGGTTTCTTATTACAAAACCGTACATTTTTAATGAAGAGGCGATAACAAATTCAATATGCGGCACGAAAGAAAGCTTTTGGTCGAACACAACACCCAAATCAGTTACGCGTTCCAGTCGACCTAAGTAAGTTTGGTTAACAATATAATCGTATACGATGGGAGATCTTAGTCTGTGGAAGCTGATAACATTACATTTGGTTATGTTCCGATTAAGTTTGTTATGAACGCACCAATCATTTAATATATTTAGGTTATTTTGAAGCAATATACAGTCATTAACATTATTAACACTATGAAAAAGCTTCAAATCATCCACGTAAGCAAGTTTACGACATTGTATAGAGTCCAAAAAGGTCATTAATAAACAGTAAAAACAGAAGGGGTCCCAAGTTTGAACCCTGGGGCACGCCTGAAGTCGCGATAAAAGTGGATGACTTAAAACCCTCATACTCAACATACTGAATACGCCGATGAAGGTAGGAACTGAAAACACCTATCAGTTTATCAGAAAATCCAAAGTTATTAAGCTTATTTAGTAGAACATGATGATCAATACGTGGAATATAATGGATACCTTTCAGAGGAATATCTTGCATCTAGTGGTGCCCCACAGGGTAGCAATTTGGCTCCTCTAATTTTTGCTTTGTTTATAAATGACATAACCCTATCCTTAAATAGTGATTATCTACTGTTTGCAGATGATATGAAGGTTTTTAAAGTTATTACTTATGAGAGTGACTGCTTGCTCTTACAGCAAGATTTAACTAACATATCCAAGTGGTGTGAGAACAATAAACTCGATCTCAATATCTCCAAATGTAAGAAAATGACCATTTCAATTTTATCACAAGAACTAACTCATAATTACTTGCTTGGTGGCTCTGTCCTCCCGGACTGTACATCTGTCAAGGATCTTGGTGTCATTATTGACAAGAAATTGACGTTTAACGAACACATAGATTATGTCACAAAATCTGCATTGAAGACTTTGGGGTTTCTAATTAGACAAACTTCATCTTTTAAAGATCCTTCCAGTTTACTGACGCTATATAACTCCCTAGTAAAATCTAAGCTTCATTACTGCTCATTGGTGTGGTTTCCTATTTATCAAGTTCATATTGATAGATTGGAATACGTGCAGCGTCGCTTTCTAAAATACCTATACTTTAAAGTGGATGGAGTCTACCCGCAAAGGGGTATACCTCAAAATTTACTGCTTGAGAGATTTCACCTTCTCTCTCTACTGGACTGTACTATACGGGCTAGCCAAATATTTCTTCATAAATTATCTGGCAATGATGTTGATTCCTCTGAGCTGCTTGGTCGGGTAAACTTCTGTGTCCCTTCATTTAACACTCGCAGGCCTTGTCAATTTTATCTTGAAACTGCCAACACAAATATATATAAGAAAGCGCCTATTTATCGTTCCTGCAATAGGTTTAACAAAATAAATGCAGTCACTAATCTGGATTTAGCCATGCCGATCAAGACCTTTAAGTCTAAAATATGTAATGTTATTCCTGCACTGCGTTTAGCCCCTGTATGAGTGTTATAAGGTTCGGGGGTGGTTGGATGTTGAATTTTTGTTCTTATTTATTTATATAATCACTTTTACTTTTAAATTATTTTTTTGGGTGATATATGTACCAAACATTACTGTAGTTTTTACCTATGTTTTGGTTTGTTGAGGTGGTGCATTGTCTGTCATGGGTGCTTGGAATCTTTGATTGTGTTTGGAAATTGTTGTAATTAAGTATTTGAAATGTGTATTTTTTGTCCCTTGTTGGGATATTTTTTCCTGTTGGACAAATAAATAAAATAAATAAATAATTAAATACGATCGAAAGCTTTCTGGAAATCAGTGTAGATAACATCAACCTGACTCAAGTCATCAATAGATCTGCAAACATACTCTGTCAGACAAGCGAGATTAGAAGTACAAGATTTACCACTAACAAAGCCGTGCTGATCCTCCGAAATCACAGCTCTGACATGTTCATAAATCAGTGTGTATAAAATTATTTCAAAAAGCTTTGAAAAATTGCAGAGAATTGAAATTGGTCTGTAGTTATTTACCAATCCTGGATCACCTTTTTTTAAAACAGGACAAATCTTGGAAGTTTTCCAAAGGTCAGGAAAAACTTTTGTTTTAAGAATTAAGTTAAAAATATGCATCTTTACCATTATTTACATAATCAGGTACATTGAAATCACCCAACACAATTACATTCCTATTAAATATGTCGGGATATAGAGAGAATTGATCAAAAAAATTATCATAATCTAGGTAGGATAACTGAGGAGGAATATACACTGCAAGGATATGAACCACATGAAAATAAAACGTAATTTTACAGCCAACAATATCAATGAGAGGTGAAACGTTACGACGAAGGATTGACAAGTCTACACTTTCACACATAAACCTCTTGCTTACCGCTATCAAGACACCGCCACCACGACTTTTATTGGTCATTTCAAAATTTCGATCCGAACGGTATGCACTAAACGTATCTGGAAGAAGTTCCGCGTCAAAAACAGTCGGGTTCAACCATGTCTCAGCAACAACAATTTAATTTTTCCAGCATATCAGTTTCTTCAATATTATTCGCATAGCTCTATTTTGTAATTTTTGGAGACGGCTTATCTTATTTTGGTTGGCCATGAAAAGTATTGTTCCACTATAGACTATGTGTGGTAAAATCAGTGTATTATATATTGTAATTTTAGTCCACTCAGAGAGTGATGTGGATACTCTTGATAGGAAATTAACATGTCTTGATACTTTGTTAATAATATACAGAATATGTTCCTTAAATGTCAACGAATCATCAATTATAAAACCCAAGTACTTAACCTGTTTAACTACCTCTATGCAGTCTGTACCTATTTGAACTTTTAGTCCATTTTGATTATTTTGATATTGATTCTGGTAACCGGAACTACCAATCAACATAAATTTTGTTTTCTTAACATTAAGTTTTAAACTGTTATTACCAAACCATAACTGCACTTGCTGAAGTTCCAAGTTAATTTGATGTATTAAACTTTTAAGATCTTTTGAAACATAATAAAGAAGTGTATCATCAGCAAACAAGTGGATTGAGCATTCTTCAATTACTGAACCTATGTCATTGATATACAGCAAGAACAATAATGGGCCAAGAGTACTACCTTGAGGGACACCATAACTATTTGTTTTTTCCGTTGACACAGTGCGATCGATTTTTGTTACCTGTTTCCTATTATCCGAATAATCCACCAACCAATCAAGTGCTCCATCGACAATTCCATTAGCCTATTAATATGTTTCTGTCTAAAGTTTCAAACGCGCGCTATAAATCCAAAAATACTGCTCCTATGACATAATTGTCATCTAGAAGATTTTTCCAATCATACAGTATATTTTGAATTGCTGTTTCACAGCTATGTCCCTTTCTAAATCCCGACTGATTTACCATTAAAATATTATTCAAAGTAATGTACTCCATCAGCTGGTTATACACCACCTTTTCTACAATCTTTTCAATTGTCGCCAACAGATTAATAGGTCTAAGATCACCCGCCTTTACAGCCCCCTTGACTTTTTGAATTGGCAGTATTGTTGAGATTTTTAACAAAGTCGGTAATTTACCATATTCCAAAGAAGTATTTATAAAATTTAAGAGAGGATTTTGACATGACATTCATAACTACTGTCACAACCTAGCTGAGATATTCTTCCACTGCATAGTATGCTTTTTGAATTAATATTTTCTTAAACTCTGCCTTAAATTTGCTTGAAGTGTAGTTTCTGATTCTCAGAGGAATTTTATTAAATTATTTTTACCACATTTTTTTGAATGTAAGAAAATTTGGCTCGAGGACCAATTAAATCCGATTTGTTCCTTGTGGAGTAGGAATGATCCCTAATTTCCCCACCTAACAGGTCGTTATTATTCTTTACAAACAAAGCAGCTTCGAAAATGAAAACTGAAGGCACTGTCATTATACCCAGATCTTTAAATAATTGTTTACAAGAGTCACGCGTTCTTAGGTTGAAAACATTTCATAAACAGCGCTTTTGCAATATCAGTATTCGACTCGCCTCACTGCAGTTCCCCCAAAATGTGATCCCATATCTGATATGGGAGTGCACATATGCATGATAGGCTATGATTGGTGAATGCACTGTTGTTTTTTGCCAGTACCTTAAGTGCATAAGAATACCTACCAATGGATTGGGCCAGACTATTAACATGAACTCTCCAGTCCAAGCGAGAATCCAGCTAAACCCCCAAGAACAATGCCGAACTTGCCTCTTGGATTGTATGTATGTATGTTCATTCTGGAAAATATGCCGATCTTTTGTGGTGGAGTAACCGAACTGAATGAGTTGCGTTTTGCTTATAAAGGCTCTTGGCAACAAACCAGCTTTCCAGGGTGGCCAGTGTTTCAAAGATTACGGTATTTGGATCCAAATCCTTTTGCAGTGAGAAAACCACTGAGGTGTCATCTGCGAACTGTACCATATGGTGGTTTATCAGTTGTGGTAGCTCATTGGTATAAATTATATATAGAAGTGGCCCCAAAAGACGCCCCTGGGGTACACCCTGTTTAATGAGCTGCCAGTTTGAGGCTATATGCTCCCCTTTGTTGGACATGTCAATCACACACTGCTACCTATTGTGGAGATATGATCTTAAGAGTTCCAGTGCTACTCAGCCAACCTCTCATTCAGCAATTCACATTCTCTGGCAGTTTCAAGAAAATTGGTGCCTCTTATACCATACTGTTCAAGTTTAAACAAAAGTACTCTGTGACTGACACTATCAAATGCTTTTGATAGATCAATACACAACCAGGTTTGCTGGTTGCTGTTTAATGATTCCAATATTTTTGTCAAGGCTTGATAAGTTGCGCGAATGGTAGATTTTTTCCTACGAAAACCATTCTGAACATTTGAAAAAATATTATTTGATTCAAGAAATTGAACAAGTCATTCATTTATTACTTTTTCATAGATCTTACTGAAGTTATTAAGAAGAGCAACAGAGCAACAAGAGAACTGGACAAGCACTGATGTAATAATTATTAATATTGTCAAGAACTTCATTTTTAGTTTTATTTCCTGAAGCAAGGTTTTATAAAACAGATTGATTTTTAGTTTTCTTTGCATTTGTATAGATTCCAGATTGTCTGACCAGTATTTTTTGATTGCACAAGTTTCTCAATATTTGACTGTTTTAACCTTGTTTACAACGCTCTTTAAGATACTTGAATATCTTTTATAGTGCTCATAGGAAATTTCACCATTTAACATACCTCTATATAGCATTTGCTTGTTTTGAGAAGAAATTTTTATCCCCTTTGTTATCCATGATTTGGTTTTTGTGTTTTTACTTATCACTTTTTTTGGAAAGCACAACTCGAACAGCTGCAGAAATTGACCTACGAAGAGGTCATAGGCTTGATCAGCATGCTGTAATGAATGAACATTGCGCTAGTTGAGTGAGCTCAGTTCATTTCTAAATTGGCACATTTTAGCTTTGGAGAATATTCGTTTTTGGAGAGATATAGGTTCATATCTCGAGAGAACGCCAGTGAGGCAAACCTCAATTAACTGAGCCTCATGGTCTGATATTGCAGTTTGAATGATTGCAGCTTTAAACACTTAGCAATATTCACAAATATATTATCCAAGAGAGTCTGGGAGAAAGGTGTTACTCCAGTAGGACCAAATATGGTTTGTTTTAAGTTGAAACTACTCAGAAGATCCAAAAAACAATTTAGTATTGATTGTATTCTCCAAGAGGTCAATATTAAAATCACCACACGGAAATATTTGGTGTCTATAATATTTGTTCTGAACAAAACGCAGTATATCTGCTAAGACATCTAAGAATAATTGTTTTACGTTAGCTTGAGGAGGTCTATATATAGAAAGAACAACATTCCTTTGGATACCGTTTTCAATGGAAGAACATTCAACAAGGCCTTCGACGCTCAGGTCTACAATGTCCCTAACTTCATTATAGCTGTCTTCAACTTCTTTCTTAAAAAGGATACAGAAACCCCCATGTTTTGTTGAGCTTCTGGCGAAGGCCGATATTGATCCATATCCATCAATCTTCAAAGTCCCCATTTCCTCGTGGGTATACCAGTGCTCAGTTGCACAAATGATGGTTGGATATTTCAAGGTTTCCTGAATGTTTACGTCCATTTAATTTATCTTGTTTTTAAAGCATTGGAAATTTTGATGAAGTAAGGTTAGGTCTAGGTTGTGCTCATTTGATATTCCCGATGCATGGGAGGTCGTCTTAGGTGCAGAAAATGGTTTATCGTTATTCCCGGGTCCCAGATGTCTGCTGACATAACTCTTGATTTGATGTTGGTTGGCACTTCAATTTTAAAACAGCTTTTAAATTTGCTTTTCCGCGTCACCATTTTCTCGCACTTGCACGAGGTTTGAAGTTTTGTCTTTATTTAGTTTGTCACTTCTTTAGCACTCGCTTCTGGATCAAGCCCAGATAAGAACAAGCAGGACATTTTTTGTGCTACCTTTAGACCAAAGTCTGGACAATTCCCCATCATTGGTGCAGGCCTTGGTCTTTTCGAAAATCTACCTTTCCGACTTTGTTTTTGCCATCCCTCCTCATCAGATATGGACTCTTTTTTTTCTTGGTTTGCTTGTTTTGCGTGTTCCTATGTTCTTTTAGCTTGTGGACCTTATTTTGATGTTGATTCTCAGTTCTCATTGAATTTCTGCTGTCATCTGTCCAAGTCAGAGATTGCATGTTTCGTTGCCACGTCGTGACTTTTTCAAGTTGAGTTTCCATCTTTTCGGATTCCCTTTCAAAAACTGCCTCAGAATCCTCGCCGATTCCATCTGTTAGCGCCAACGCTAAGCACTGGTTGCCACTGGATTGAGTTTACCTTGATTCGTTTGTCAGCTCTGATGAATTGGACTGCTTCTTCGGATCATTAGCTCCCATCACAATGACGATTTCTGGTGAGTCAGTGTGAGTCGATTGGTTTGTAACTGTTCCGGACTTTGTTGCTCTATTGAGCCCGACTTTTATTCGTAGTCTCCCTTATATTTCCGGAAGGTGGATCTTTAGACACTTCCGATTGTAATTTCCGGTTAAGATTTCTAATTAGACAATTTTATCTTCTAGAAGCCGTTTGTTCTCTTCTAAGAGGATGTTTTTGCTCTTTACTTCTACCAGCTCTTTCAGAAGTCCAATTTGTCCACTTTCTTCTTGTTGTGCTTTTAAGGTTATGCCATGCTCGCGACACAAAAGACGCGTTTTATCTATGATCTTCACTTTTTCATTCCAGTCTCTTAGCGCACAGGATTTATGGAACACTTTCCCACATTCCACGCATACCATACCACTAAAAGGTTTTGTTTTGCAGCAAGTAAGATTAATCTTGCCATCGGCGACTTTATTGACGTCCGATTCGACCGGCGCCATTGTAACACTACCCTGCTGCAGGGGGATGATATATCGTTAACATATATGAGGAACAATAACGGCCCCAATATAGAGCCCTGGGGCACACCGTGCCTCACGACTATGATCTGAGAGATGCCCCCATAGCATGTCACCTGTCTCCGAATCAACTGACAGCTGTCCAGATTTAGTTTGTAGAATTCCAGTTTTTTTTTAATAGGATGTCATTGGAGACGTAATCGAAGACCTTTGAGAGGTCGCAGAATGTAGCTTCTACAAACTTTCCCCCCTCAAAGCTCTCAACTATGCCTTTATATAGTTTATTAATATCCATTGCTGTTGATCTACCCTTTCTAAAACCAAATTGATTGTTGGACAGCAAGTCATTCGACTCCAAGTAGCTGTTTACAGAGCAGGGCTTCAAATATTTTTGACCAAACAGGTATTAGTCTAAAATTGTTAGGAGAGTTAGGTTCTCTACTTTTAAATACTGGAACCGTTTTACTTATTTTAAATAGGTGAGGGTATGTGGCCTCCTCAATGCATTTATTTTACAAATTTGTCAGAGGACTAATTAGAACATTTTTTAGCGATTTTATTAACAATATATTCAGATCATAGAAATCTTTACTGTGGTTCTTCTATCCGTCAATTGCAGCTCTAAGCTCAGGTAAGCAAATCATTGCGTTCCACCCCTTCCAAATATCACTCAAAAGATACAGCAGATTGCGGTAATGCTGACATCAATTGACCAGCAATACCGACAAAAACATTGTTAAACATATTAGGATCAATGTCAGAGCCTCTCTCTTTTTGATTATTATTTATGAAATCCCATGCTGCGTTAGCAGGATTGTCCGACTTTTTGATATGATTACTATTCGCCTAGCTTCGTAGATGGAATGTCTGTAATTACGCCTACATACAGAAGAGGACAGTCAGACCTGAGTTTGTCATTGAACCATACAACTTTATGTGTGTTTTGGTTTGTTGTTACTCTGAAGGACTGTGGAAACGTCAAGTCACGCTTGCTTCATACAGAATGAACTTATTGGCCGGGCTAAGAAGACTTGACCGCTACCACACACATCTTAGTATTCTATTATTGCCTCTGTTAGCTCTCTGACTCGTACTGCTCCAATTCTATTCCTGCTTCTTTGCCATCTACGTCGGACACTGTATCGGAGAGAAATTAGTTTAAAGATATGCAGCGAGGGTCTCTGTCTTAGAGTAGACAGTGATAGTTGAGCATATTGTACTACGGATGTGCTAGATATTTAAAGGTAAAGGTTTTACCTCATTTTCTCGAGTTCCTGTACCGTCTCTATTTGCCAAGGGATAATAAATAAAGTCCATTCAAGGCTATTGCGCTGTTACGTCTGAATTTCTGACGTCAAAAGAAAAGATCCGTACGTCTTAGATAGACTCGTACGTTATTTTTTACACTAGCCAAAAGATGTCTCTGTACCTGTTTTCTATTCCGGAGCACGTTCCGTTTTTATCAATTTTACATACTTATGACAATAGGTTTGTTCTAGCATGAAATTTCGGACGGTTTGAAGCCAACCGGA
>JAEQML010082269.1:0-10888 GCA_016904865.1 Pissodes strobi
TGCTCGCCAAAATGTTTTCATCGCACTCTACCTTAGACGTGCCCCAAAGCAAGACTCTCCCCACTATACCGAACATCAACACCACCATGGCAGAAGTCAAGTTTTCTCATCGTGATATTCGCAAAATCCTTAAAGAACTAGATACGCAAAAGGCATCAGGACCGGACGGAATACCTGCCATCGTGCTAAAGAACTGCGCCAACGAACTAACACCCGTTTTTTCCAGGCTTTTTTCTCTTTCTTACAGAAAAGGGATTTACCCATCCTCTTGGAAAGTCGCTCGAGTGCAACCTGTTCCAAAAAAAGGCAAGAAAACCACGCCCTCAAACTATCGCCCGATTGCCTTGCTTCCAATAATCTCCAAAGTCATGGAACGTGTAGTCAACCAGCAACTACTCAAGTACCTCGAGAGCAACAGAATAATCAGCGATAATCAATACGGCTTTCGCAAAGAGAGATCGACAGGAGATATATTGGCCTATGTCACTCATATATGGAGTAGGGCAATTGAAAACTACGGAGAGTCTCGAGCGATTGCGTTGGATATTTCAAAGGCATTCGACAGAGTTTGTCATGACGGACTGCTCAACAAACTGCCGTCCTTGGGACTGCCCGCCTCTCTCTGCAGCTGGCTGGCCAGTTTCCTTATGAACAGATCCCTACACGTTGCAGTCGATGGACACATCTCGGACACATTCGCCATCAACGCGGGCGTGCCTCAGGGCGCAATACTTTCACCAACTCTGTTCCTCATCTATATTAATGACCTGCTGATCGAAACGAATAATCCTGTTTACAGTTTTGCAGATGACAGTACCCTTGTCTCCCACTTTAGATCAGAAAAACCCTTACCAGCGACTGAGACTCATCACCGCAGACAGGAGCAGATTACAGCAATTAATTAAGACCTGGAGAAAGTTCAAACTTGGGGCGACCGAAATTTGGTCCAGTTCAATGCAGCAAAGACCCAAGCAGCAACGTTTACTAAGAGGGCCAATACAGCGGGCCCTGACATCATTATGGCAGGATCGGCCATTCCTTCATCCTCGTCAATCGGGCTGCTGGGTGTCTCGGTCAACAGCAATATGTCATGGCATGACCATGTTGCCAACATCGCAAAATCAGCCTCCCAGAAGATTGGTGCGCTATTTCGCAACAAAAAACTCTATACACCGCAGCAGTTGCTCTTGCTGTACAAAGCGCAAATAAGACCGTGCTTAGAATATTGCTCACATATCTGGGGTGCCGCACCAAAGCATACCCTAAAGCTGCTGGATTCCATTCAGAAGAGGGCTGTGCGTCTCGTCGGCGATCCGGAGTTGACCCGGAATCTGGATAGTCTGGAACATCGCAGACATGTGGCCGAGATGTCTCTGTTTTACAGATACTTTCACGGCAGATGTTCCCAGGATTTGGCCCGCATAATCCCGCCCCTGGCAACTCCTGTCAGGCGGTCCCGTCATACGGCAGGAGCGCACCAGTTCGTCGTACAACTAGAAACACCTAGAACATCGCTTTATCAGAATTCCTTTGTCTGGCGCACTGCATCACTGTGGAACTCACTTCCAGGACATCTGTTTCCCACTAATTACAACCTACAAATATTCAAGAACCGTGTCAATCGACATCTTCGCACACACACCGCTCGTCGAGCGCCATAGGATCTACCTTTAGTGTGTGTGCCACTGCCATAAAAAAAAAAAAAAAAAAATACTCGACTGTGTAGGCGGCCGTGAAGTTTCGTTTTTCCTCCGCCGGAGCTTTACTTTTCACTTTTCCGCCGGCGGAGGTAAAAGTGTTGTCATAGCAACATAGACACAATACAAACAGACAACAAAATAAGCGTCAACACCTAAAGATTTACTAAACTACAATTTGTATTTATCACTCAATTTGTGACTGCATTTCTAAAAATCACTAATTTAGGAACAAGTTGGTTATTATTTAGTCGAACTTACCCAATAACTGCTTATCAATACGGAATTAAAACTCAATCGGAGACGCAATCTTAAAACAAATAATTATTGTTGACAGTGTCCACTGACAGCCAGAGAGAAATTAATAACTAAAGTGAGAGAGCCAGATGTACGTTATTCTTTGCGGACCCTGTTACGGTGGCGCCACTATGGGCATCTAAACAAACTATGTGCGCATGGTCGATAAAGTAGGAATTTATACCCACATTGCATGGTCGGTATAGTAGGTCATATTTAGACCACCCATGGAAAATATTTAAACTTTTTAAATTTGTTGAGCAGGTGAAAATAAAACAATACAATTTAAAATACATATTCTTTATAAGCAAAAACATAAATTAAACTCTTGCACACTTAATCTAAAAGTTAACTAGGCATATAGATAATAGTACATAAATAAGTAGGCCAACCTTTGCTTGCCTAACTTATACACGAAATACGGAAAAAAAATAGCCAATGTTAACATGGGAACCATAATTTATAAGTTAAACCACTAACAAATAAATAATATAAAAAAATAAATAATATCTTTATATTTCGAAACAAGAAAATAAAATTCTTAATAATTTTTATATTTATACTCGAGCTACCCTTTTATTCTAAATGCTCTCGTACAGTAACAATCCAGCAGCAGTTAAGAGTCCGTTCACTGTAGACTGCTCGGGTAGCGCTACGGGGTCGGGTACACGGGCGTTACGGCGTGGGGTGGAGACTAACGCGCTCCCACTACTCCGATTTCTCGGTGGACGTATTTAGGTACTAATTTATCGATTTACCGTTATTATTATGATATTTTGAATATTGAATGTTGTTCGGCCGCGCGTGTTTGAATTGATGAGATGAGCGTTAACAACAATTATAAACCGAGTGGGCTGCCGGTTATAAACTATAGAAATATTGTTGGAATGGGTAGAATGTATGATTGAAAATATATAAGAGCTGATAATTGTTTTAAATATTCCCTTTGTTTATCGTTCTAAATTTGGGTAAATCATCAACAGAGAACGTGAGCTGGGCAAAATTGGAGATTTTTTTTTTAAACTTGCTATATATGGGGGTTTTGATTTCAAAAGTGACATTAATTTTTGAAGAACATTTTGACCCTGTATAGCTCTGTGGCCCTAAATTGAGGAAGCCTGCTGCGATTTGATTCCATAAAATCAGTAATAATCCGTTTTCTATAATTTGAAAAAATTTGCTTCGGTATTTTTTTTAAACGGAGACGCCTATTTTTCCTCTTGGGGAAAAAATATACTTTTTTTTCGATCGTGTTCATATTCGATAGGTGGATGGTAGGGGTTGCCATGATCCCAAAAAGCAAATTTATAATTTCGATCCCCCCACTCCTCCCTTAAAAATTGTAAGTTTTAAATGATATGCCGTGGAGAGTTCAAATTCGGTATAAGGGGGTTTTCGGGAACGGGGACTTCATATATGACCTAAAATTTTTCCTGGGTAAGAAAAAAAAAACAAAAAAAGGGGAATATCTTCATTTATGATATAGGCGTTTTCGCGGTTGCGGATTTCCGAAGTGACGTCAGATTTTTCCTGGAGCGTACCAGGAAAACTGGATAAGAAAATAAAATAAAAAAAATAAAAACATATTTATTTTTGACATTTTTTTCAATGGAAACTAAACTTCCTCTCGAAAAACCCAAAAACACGTGTTTTTGAAGGTTATGTTTGAAACTTTTTAAAAGTAAGGTTTCTATGAGAAAGAGCAAATTAAACTCTTTTTGTATAGCAGTAGCTTTTTCTGGAAAATATAATTCCAAATTTATGGGAAGAATACACCTATTCTGGGTTAATGACCAGCCAAAGTAAGGGAAAAACGACTTAACCACAATTTTTTTTATATACTAGTGTAGAGAGTACGAAAGGTAAATATTTTTATTTTTGCATATTTTTTAATGTGTTTGTTTATGTTAAAAAAATACCACAAAAACAAGGAAAATAATATCGTATTTTTTGCAATTTTTTCCGAGAAAAAAACTTCGTATTAAAAAAACGCGAAAACGGGTGTTTTATAGTGCGCCAAGCGAGTGAACCTTAACAACGACTGAAGGGGGTAGAGGACTAGCACGTAAAAAATCTTGCCTTCCCATAGGCGCACGAGGTTATTCTTACCATATTATGATTGATAATATTGATTAGTTTAAGACGTTAAAATTAATTACAGTTTTTTTTATATTACAGTTTTATAGTACAAAATATGTCATATAATAATATCTAATAAGTAGAGTTCGTTTCCCGAAGGTTTTGTATTGACGTCATTGATGACGTCGCTTAATTTGAAAAAAAAAACGGTTTATCGTAGCTAATTTTTGTATTAAAAGTTAGGCAATATTGAAGCAAGTATGTTCCAAAACGCTCTTTATAGAACGTTCGGAATTGTTTTGTAATACAAATTTTAATTTAGAGAGTTCAGTTAAGAGAGTTATCCGAAATATATAAAAATTAGTTAACCGCGTATAATAATCACCAAATGCAAGAAAAATATAAGAAAGGTTAAAAATCTTCAAAGATATCATCAAATTAAGGGTCTGATGATATATAGGTTGTGTCGATTTTGCAAATTTCCTTTTTTTCGCTAGAAAAGGGGTGTCCTATAGAGTAGCTTAAGCCAAAAAAATCGGAGGATTCGCCTTATTTGAGCCGAAAAAATATCCGCGTTTTGAGCCTAAATTGTCCTAGAAGGGCAAACTTCCACCATCACTTTCCCAGGTGTAACGTGAAAATATTGAAATTGTAACGTGAAAATAATGAACTTTTAGTAACCGACACCGGGGGCCTGGCACAGTGTTTCCAAAAGTTGCACATTTTCTTATGGAGAATAATAGTGTTGTTTACTATTTAAGTATATTTAATATTCCACTTCACGCATAACCCTCCGCTCGCTTCGGGGGCGCAACCAAACAAAACTAACCCAAACTAACCCAAGGCATGCCGGAAATAAAAAAAGATTGAAATTTGTCAGTCGAAAATGCAAGTATTTTTTAGTTTGTTTTCCCTTATTTGGGAATGTCTTGGGTTAGGTTTGTTTGGTTACGCCCCCGGAGCGCGCGGAGGGCCATGTATGAAGTGAAATATTTGAAGAATATATACATACAAAGGAATAGTGTAATCGAATGAGTGTCTCTTTTAATCCGATGAATATGAATGCAAATGCACATTGAACAATCATCCAAGCAGCCACGTTTACTATACGGCGGGCAATGATATCATTATGGCAGGATCGACCATCCCTTCATCTTCATTCAATCGGACTACTGGGGGGTCTCGGTCAACAGCAATAAGTCCTGGCATGACCACGTTGCTAACGTCGCAAAATCAGCCTCCCAGAAGCTTGGTACGCTATTTCGTAACAAAAAATGTATACACCGCAGCAGTTGCTCTTGCTTCACAAAGCGCAAATAAGACCGTGCTTAGAATATTGCTCACACATCTGGGGTGCCACACCGGAGCACACCCTAAAGCTACTGGATTCCATTCGGAAGAGAGTTGTGCGTCTCGTCGGTGACCCGGAGTTGACTCGGAATCTAGATAGTCTGAAACACCGCAAACATGTGACCGAGAAATCCCTGTTTTACAGATAGTTTTACGGCAAATGTTCCCAGGATTTGGCCCGCCCTATCCCGCCCCTGACAACGCCTGTCAGACAGTCACGATAGACGGCAAGAGCACACCGGTTCGTCGTACAACTGGAAACACCTAGAACATCGCTTCACAAGAAATCCTTTGTCTGGAGCACTGCATCACTGTGGAACTCACTCCCAGGACGCATATTCGGATGTAACAAGCAAGATGTCCATTCGACTATGCCGAACGTTTCTTCATATGTGACGTGCACGATAGCATTTAGTCGGATGTCGTGACTGTTACATAGAATCAACAAATAAGTCTTCAATTATGTCAACACTTCATGCATGGCCCTCCGCTCGCTTCGCTCTCTATACGGGGGCTCAACAAATAGAAACTAACCAGATGCTAACCAAAACTAACCCAAAATTTTTATTTTATTTTTTTTATTTTGGGTTAGTTTTGGTTAGCACTTGGTTAATTTCTGTCTGTTGAGCCCCCGTAGCGAGCGAAGCGAGCGGAGGGCCATGCATGAAGTGTTAAAATAATTGAAGACTTATTTGTTGATTCTATGTAACAGTCACGACATCTGACTAAATGCTGTCGTGCACGTCACATATGAAGAAACGATCGGCATTGCTGAATGGACATCTTGCCTGTTACATGCGAATATGCTCCCAGGACATCTGTTCCCCAAACTTACCATTCAAGAACCGTGTCAATCAACATCTTCGCACACACACCGCTCGTCGAGCAATATAGGATGTGCTACTGCCATAAAAAATCATTCACCTAAATAAAAAAAAGAGTAGAGACACTTATAGCACAGTTTATTCACTACCAGCTAGTCAACTCTATCGAAATCGGAAAGTTGGAGTGTGGGGCAGTGCGCCCTGAGCGGTTCAGTTCCACAGTTGAATTTAAAATGAATTTTCGCTTCAAAATACATGACAAATTCGTCCGAAGCCTCGGCTATCGCCCTGAGAGGTTCGGAAATTTCGGATTTTTATACAATTGTGCGTTTTAAAATAGTTCTTAAACGGATTTTAGACGATAAAATAGTTATTTATGCAACAAGTGTGTAAAGTGAACCTTTTTTCATAAATGGGAATAATGATAAAAAAATTTAATTGAAATTGAATAAAAAAAGGGTACTTTACACATGAGTAGCATACAAATTTTTTTCTACTACCGAAAAATATATGAAAAAACAAAAATAGTATTAAATTACTTTACGCACTAGTGCGTAAAATAAATTATTTTACACACTAGTGCGTAAAATATAATATTTTACGCATTGCCCTAAATGTCAAAAAATATTTCAGATTTACTTTACGCACTACACATTAAAAAAACCTATTTCACGAATCTTAGAGAGTGCGTAAAGTGAGTAGGTACTTTACGCACGGTAGCAGAAAAAGCATATTTTAAATTAAACGAACTGTCAAAAGTATTATTCAGATGGCAAGGCGTTTAAAACAATATTAAGTCATGACCCTCTTCTAAAATTTGCAAAACTTGGTTATTGACTTTCCCAAATCAAAGGATGCCGCCGCAAGATGACTAGCTGGTTTCTAATGAATTTTGCTAACGAAACTACAGTAAACGTCTAGCAACAGTGTGCCTTCTTAAAAATCTTTGTTTTGGCTATTGTGACAGTTGACAGTAAAAAGGAGGATGGATATTTACAAGTAAAATTTAATTTTGTTTAATGGGGCTATATGGCTATGAGTCGTTTTAAATTAGGACCGGAACAAAATGGAGGTCTCTCGTTCGATGCAAATGTATCCTAGTTAATATTTTCACCCGACAATTGATTTTCAGATGTGTTTTGTCTATATTTCTACCACTTTTGTGAAGTGGTGCTGAAATTTTGTGTCAAAACTCGAACTTTGAGGGCATTTTTTCGGTTCAAATGTAGCGGATCTTCCGACTTTTTTGGCTTAAACTACTATATAGGACACCCCCTTTCCAGTGAAAAAAGAGAATTTGCAAAATCGACAAAACCTTTATATCACCAGACCCTACAAGCCAAATAATATAAATAACCACACAGTTCGGCATCGGCAATTTCCACGCCAATGGCTAAAGCAAGTCGCTGCCGAAATTTTAAAATATGTAAAAAAAATTAGGTGTTGGTCTAGGGTCAAAGTGTATTAAATATATCCTGCGACCAATCACAAAACTGCCTCCTCGCTAAAAATCAAGTAAACGTCGCACTGTTGCCTATTGTCGCGTATTTTAAATAGCTTGAAGGCGAATAAAATATAAACATTATAAATATTATAGTATACTTATTCCGTATTCCGCATTTCCCTGCGTAAATAAAATAGTAAATAATAGAAGACACTAGTATTAAGGAAAATAACAAAATTAAGTATTCAAGTAGGAAATATAAATATGTAAATTCACTATAGGAAACTAGACAGAAAATAAATTAGGATTATTGGGAAAAAAATGTGGCAGCATCTAAATATGCGAGGACATTTTTTGCCCGCATTCTTTCCGTCCAGGTTCTTTTATTTGGCAAACAGTAGTATTCCTTCTTTTTAATCTTGGGAAATACTTCCGGGCCTGTACGTTTCTTCAAGTCCATATTTTCTTATGTCAATACCTTGGGGAAAAAAATTAAATGCTTACCAAGAGTAAAAATAGTATATTGTGTAACTAGGAGGAAAAGCAAAACATTCATGGACGACTGTGGTAATTGCTGAGGCCAGCAACACAGGAGTCCAGGAATGTGCTTTTCCTACGAGTTGCACATACTATTTTTTATCCGATCGAAATTAATTAGAATACGTACTTATAAAAATAGAGCCAAATCTTACTCTAAATAAAAACGGTGTTTTAAATTTAAACTCAACATAATATCAAGTTTTGAATCGAGCGAGCTTGAAGTTTATTACGTAACTACGGAAATAACATCTAAATGTTGCTTTTGATAGACGTCGATTTGACAAACAAGGCGTTTGAATAGAACAGAAATGTTACATTCCCGGCCTAGGACGGGAATGTTATATTCCCGGACAGTTATTTTCTATTCTTGTACAGTTATTGCAAGTTGCCAAGCAACGAATACAATATACTGGAATCATGACTTTTGCGGTGAGAAAACACATCGGAAAGGTGTCGTTTTTCGTCCGATCGGATAAAAAATATTTTCTCATTTCATAAAGATGAGGCTTAAATAAAATCAATAATAATTTAATTTTCTTGATATTTTTAGGTGATAAGTCAAACCTATTAATTAATTGCAAAAAAATAGTATTTTCACTAGAAAATGCAGGTGGGAATATTTAATTTCAGTCTATAATATCAATAAAACACAAATACAATTAAAAAAAATCCTTATATTTGGAAAAAAATTTACTCGAAATTTGTGTTTTCCTTTGTTATTTGGTGAGCTTATACAGTGCCCTCCAAAAAGTTCGTAAAATATGGGAAACCTTTTTGTTTTTGGTTTCTCAGAAAAAATTATTCGTCTTAGGAAAAAAAATTATATGGATCAAAAACAAACAAAAAATGTTTATTAAGTTTTTACGTACGAAGGACAGTTGTTCAATAAACTGATGGCAAACAATGAAAAAAATTAATAAACTAGGTACCAATTTTTGACTCCAGTTTATTAAAAAGCTGTACCTCATTTGAAAAAAGTTGTAGGGTTTTTGCTTGCATTATGATGGCTTTTAAATTCGCTGTTTCAAAGATTTTATATCCGATAACTTTTTACTTAAAAAAATCATATCTTTTTTGCACATCATATACAGTGCGTGCCCGGATCGACGCATTAATAGGTGAAGATGTCTGAAAATGTTTGAGTTGAAATTTAAACTTCTGGGGTTCAGCCCCGATTGGATAGAAACTAATTTGAGCCATAATTTCAGTTTCGAATATCCAGATCCATGTCTTGTAAACGTACAAAAAGCTTATTTTTCCCACTAGTAAAGTATTTTTTCTGTTGGAGATACGACAGAATGCTATTAGGGAAAGTTGTTCAGAAAGGAAAATTGAGTAAGAGTGCAAAATTTCAAAGGCTGTGCCTACTTCGATATTTTGTCTTATTCTTCTTTTTTTTAAGAAAATAAACTGATCTTCTTGAAATTTTGCATACTTCGATAATGTATCATTCTGAACAACTTTTTTTAACGAAAATTTTCAATATGTTTAACATGGAAGTTACCTGTACTTTATTAAAAAAGAAAGAAGAAATAAGGCAAAATATCAAAGTTTGAAATTTTATATTCTTCCTCAATTTTCCTTTCTGAACAACTTTTCTTAATAACATGTTGTCGTATCTCGTACAGAAAAAGCAGTTTACTAGTGGGAAAAAATAACCATTTTGTAAATTTCCAAGGCATACTCGATTTTTGAAACTAAAATCATAGCAAAAATTAGATTCTCTACAAGCAGGGCTGAACCCCAGAAGGCGAAATTTTAACTGAACATTTTCAGTCTTTTTCACTTATTCATGCGTCGATCCGGGGACACACTGTACTACTAAGTAGTGTTTTTTATGCAGAGTTTTATCACGAATACATTTGTCTGAGAAGCCAATAATAAAGTGTGTCATATGATATGAACTACAAAAATTTCAATTTGGACCTTCCAACTAAGAATAGAAGAACTTTACTTTATATAATTAGCTTACATTATAATTGAAACGTATAGTTACTTTTTAAAACAACATAGTTT
Organism: Pissodes strobi; assembly: GCA_016904865.1. Classification (NCBI taxonomy): domain Eukaryota; kingdom Metazoa; phylum Arthropoda; class Insecta; order Coleoptera; family Curculionidae; genus Pissodes; species Pissodes strobi. The sequence continues at coordinate 10,248 of JAEQML010082269.1, forward strand.
TCATTCAGGGGCTCGTTCAGGGGTGTAGGATTTTTTATCTTTAATTTTTTGAGCCTCAATAATATAAGTCTTGGATCAATTATTTCAGGCAAGAGACAATTGAAATAAAACTTTTCAAGCTTTGGTAACATTGATTTTTCGAAAAACTCTTTGTCGATTGGAACTTCTAAATAAATAATTTCTCTAAGAGTCCATACCGAAAAATAACATTTTTCTTTGAGGGCTATATTTAATTGGCCCTGAACCTGATAATAATAATTGTGATTTTTTTTCAATTTGTAATTTTCACCGTCTACTTCCAAATATTGTATTAATTTTTTTGAAATAGCCTCTTTAATGGTCAGGTTTCTTGCTGAAAAGGGACATTTGATTTCAACTAGGAATCCCGAATTCTCCTCGATACCATCCGGAGAAGCACCAAGAAATGGCCAATTTTGGTTTATTACAAGACCGGAATCAGAAATATTGAAACCAAATCTTGATTCCAACGATCTTTTTGCCCTGTCTTCATTATTTTTTCCCCAGGCAGTAGCTTTAGAAAAAAATTCTTTATACAAGATATCTGCAATGGTAGATGCGCAACTTGTTGTTGGATGCATTTTACAAATTTTCCCAAATAAGGAAGATGTTAACATTGTTTT
>JAEQML010082270.1:0-10887 GCA_016904865.1 Pissodes strobi
TTGGTAGTGTTATTTGGAATCCGAGATACGCTGTGTATGTGGACCGATTGGAACATATACAAAATAAGTTTTTAAAATTTATTGCGTTTAAACAATACCTCCTACAACAAGGCCAGACGGCTTACGCGTGACGTCACCAAAAGTGGTCTTAACTTATTTACAGGCGTATATTGAAATGTGCAATTTCTTTTAAAATTTTACAGTTAAGTAGACATTTTAGATGCAAAAATCTCGAAAAAATATAACAAAAACTTGTGTTTTGTAAATTTATCTTTTTATATATGTAGTTTGAAACGTAATTGGCCTAATACAATACCTCCTACAAGCTGATATTACTTTAAGCACAACTATCATGACTGATAATGTGTATTACTCATTTTTTTTTTAAATCAAATATGAAATTGCAGTTTACGTACCTTTTTCTGCATAACTACATAAATAATATTTAAGAGCTTCCGGCTAAAACAAGGCTGCAAGTCATGAACAGCCTTTAGACGTGCCTCATTCGATTGTTATTAAAGGAAAACGAAATTTCAAAGCAAAAACCTTTAAATATCCAGTTTATCAAAATAGAATCTACCTATTTTGATAAACTGACACTAGATACCACGGTAAAATATCACTATAGGTATAAAAGTGTCATAATAGGTAATAGCTTGGGTAATAGTAATGTCAAATTTGGTAGTGCGTTTTCTCCTAGGTTTTCTCCATCCAAAGAACCTTGCAATCTTCAAATATTTATGATAAAACATGAAAGATTTATACAGGTTTCAAATTATTACTTTTTTATGTTAGATTTGGTATATTATTCGGTATATTATTGGGGTCTAATATTTATTTATTAAAAGTCTCCAGTTTCCCTTTTTCCTTTTACCCAAAATATTATGATTATGTTTAGAACAATAATTATTATTAAGAAAGAAGTGTATTTGAAATGCTGCAAAAAAAAATTTTTGAAACGTCAATTTTTAGGTGATTTTTACAATTTTCAAAATGAGTCAAAAGACTGTTTTGATTTAGATAGTTTAACAACAGCTCACAAAGAAAATACTTTTTATTGTAAATACCTAAAAATGTGTCTTCGAACTCATTAATCAGTTTTTTAAATATAATATAGGCTGTTGAAACTACGTTCACGAGGATATATAAGAGCCCCACGACTTAAGGAATTAATGAAATTGTAAGAATCTTCTACAACACAAGGTTCATTTAAAGTTAAATTTTCTTTAACAACTTATTTTTTTTTAAAACAATATGACAGCAATATCTACTTAAATAAGAGCTTAACTGGCATTTCAGATCCTCTGCTGTGTCTTGTGAATGTGACAAATTATTAAGAAAACCCGAGAGAAAACCTTTCAGAGCCTCTATAATAAAAGGATTAAATATTTTGAGAGCTAATTTAACATTTTGCTTTTTTATAAATGATGGAAAAAGGGCCTTTAAACTATGGGAATATCCATGTTTTAATATTTTGTCTCGTTTTAGTTCATGAAGTTTTTTGACCACTGAGGGCATATAGCAAACATTGCATTACAGCCTTTATGAGGCATAATTACACTAAATATTACTTACCCCAAAATTAGCTAACAGGAACAAATTTTATAAACTTGCTGACCATATTGAACAAGCACAAAATAAACTCTTATTACACGAACGCAACAGGTCAACTCCAAACATTTTGAAAAGCTAAAAACATGAACTTTAGATCTTTTCGGCGAGTTTCCACCGCACAGCATTGTTCACATAAATTTACACACACGAAAGTGTAAAGAAATTAACAGAAAAACAATCAAAATCGAACCAGAACAATAATTAAGAAGTCGGTCGAAAATACGCCATTACGCCAACTGACAGAAGGCACTGAGGCAGTGTTGCCAGACTTAGAGTTAGTTTCATACATTATTTGGGATGTAAACTATTAACGTATATTTAGTTGGACTTTAATTTTTACAGCATTAGTTGAATGACATTTGAAATTATGTTTTTAAATGGAACTAAATATTTATACAAAATAATTAGGTTATTGGTTAGCAACGTTTATTTTCTTAAAGGTTTTGATTCCGTTATTGCTTCACTTTTCGGTTTTTATATATTTATTTTTCGGATTTTAAATATTGATTTATATTTAATATAACTATACTATAATATACCAAAGCGAACTTTTACATTAAGTATCTAATATATTGTTAATTGTAGTCTTGGAATCCAAGACGAATATTTTGCGTTTCTTTGAAAAATAATTTGTGGCAAATAGCAAGTAGCTCAAATTGTGATAAAGCGCCCAATCTGGCAGCACCGGATACATGAAGTCGAGATGGAAATTGACATTCCAGTCGCCCAGCGTGGCAATCAACGTTAAATACGGAAGTAGGCGCGATAAAATAAACAATACTTTTACTGGGCACCTCTTGGCTCCTCTTAATGCTTTTCTTATGGCAAAAAAGTATGGACCACTTTTGATGACGTCACTGCTAATTTCAATATCAGCTAGTTGGCCTAGTTGTAGGAGGTATTGAACTGACTCTTTTAAACATTTTATATTCTTTTCGTTTAAGCAGCTAAAAATGCAACAATTTTGTTTCTTGAAATGTTTTCGTATCTTGTTCCGTTTTCGAGAAAAACATTAAAAACCAGTTTATTACATTTTTTAGAGCACCAAATTCTACATCAAACCCTATAATAAGCTGGTTTTACTTTTTTTCTCGAAAATGAAGCCAGATACGAAAACAATTTAAGAAACCAAAATGTTGTATTTTTAGTTGCTTAATACGAAAAAGATATAAAATGTTTAAAAGAGTCAGTGGCGCACATTTATTTGTCAATAATATTCGGTATGAAGCCCCCAGGGACGCCACTGGAGATTATATTATTAATCTAATAACGGCTAAATGAGCCGCCTGTTACTACAGATAACCCTATTAAATTTCAACAAAATCGGTAAAAGCATATTTTTAAGGTAGAAATAAAAATATCGATTTTATCAAAAAAGTTTGGAAATGTAATAAACGGGTTTTTACTTTTTTTATCGAAAACGACGAAAGTTACGAAAACAACTCAAGAATCAAAAATGTTGTATATTTAGTTGCTTAAAACGAAAAAAATATAAAGTGTTTGAAAAAGTCAGCGGCGCACACTTTTTTGTCAATAATATTCGGTATGATGCCCTCCGGGACGCCACTGGACTTTATATTTTTAATCTAATTAAGGCTAAATGAGCCCCCCATTATTACAGATAACGCTGCCAAATTTCAACGAAATCAGTAAAATCATATTTATATTAACAAAAAACTGATTTTTTATAAAAAGTTTGACACCCTGTATCTTGGAAACTATGCATTTTCGGACCCATGTTCATATGAAAAAATTTTCATATTTTCTTATGTAGAATCACCCTCTGTAATTTGGCGACGCTATTTCCGGACACCCTGTATATCCGCATTTCAATTACTGTTTTTCATTGCTGATATCATGTAAAAAGGCTGATATACAAAGACTCCAGCTGCTACAAAATAAAGCTATGCGCACTATATTGTTCTGTACACGTTATACTCCCATTAATTTAATGCTAAAGACACTTGGATAGCTTTCAATACAGCAAAGCGTAGAGATGTCCAATGTACTATTTATTTTTAAAACGAAATATCAATTATTGCCCGAATATTTGCAAGAGTATCTTGTTCCAAGGTCCGAAACGAACTCACATAGTATTAGATCACGTGACACTTTTGACATAGAATTTGCTAAAACATTTTATATGCAGAGGTCTCTTTTTATTGATGGTTTAAGACTTTTTAATACTCTACCAACGGAAATTAAAAACGCAGCCTCCGTAAAGCAATTGTACTAGGATAGAATTTAAAATCATAAATATTCTGTTGTGTAAATTTAGGTACCTATTTATTAGTGTTATAGTGTTATCTTTCACATCACTATTTATTTAAAAAATTTAGAATTAACTACTGTTTATTTCTTGATCTAATGTAATGCATGATTATTAATTTTAGGTAGTAGCCTTAAAGGCTAAGAATAATAAAATATTTCATTTCATTTCAATATTATTATATAGAAAAATAAAGTAAAATGCAGAAATTACGGAACCTTATTATAATTAATGCCAATCTTAGCCTATCAATTATTGATAAAATTTATTATTTTTCTGAACGAACCGGAAGTAACAACTTCCATTCTTACGATTCATAAAGTTTGTGAATGAATATCACAATGTTAAATTTCTTACCTGGATTCCAATATGTCCTCTTCATCTTCACTTTTAATATTAACTTCCTCATGACTTATAAAGTCCGACTGAATTAAATATTCATCATTACATTTCTTCAAATTGAATTCTCTATAAAATAAAATACTGGCTTTTATATTATGTTATACTACAAAGTACGACTAAAAATTTTAATAAAACAACTTCACTTTCAGAGTAAAAATGTACATGTTTTGATGTACCCTTAAGTCACAGGTATTTGTTTAGATTATCGTCGCCATATAGCAAATTTAAAATTATATAAAAAATTTGAAGCAATGATACCAGAATTGAAGGATTTCGTTTAATATTGTTACGATTTTCCCGTGGGTCCTGAACGAAATCACAACTTTTACTATTTTAAACTAATACTCTCTCTATTCTCTACCACTGTATACAATTAAACACACTAGACACTAAACTACTTTTATAACTTTACAACTAATAGCTCTTTACAATTCAACACTCAATGCTTAACTATCCGCTATTTATATACCATCTAAAGTCTACTCCTGGAGAAGCGAGGCCACTCTATAATATTCTCGGCAAAGGAATCGAGAGAATTCCACAGTTCCTGAATCTTCGCGGCCGGCGGTGACGTACGTGTACGCGACAGAGCTACTTCTATAGGGCAGCACAAAAACATTAGGATGGTTGCTAGCTGTGACATTGCCTCCCTCTTAAACCTGATCGTCCCGATCAGCTACTTCATGTCCGTCATATGCTTGGAGCCTGTTGAGGTGGACAACTTTCAGTTTGCTTCTGAGGCTACGTTCAATTCTGTACGCCATTAATTCATTTGACGACTGTATCGGTCCCTTCCCATACTGGCGTTAGCTTGGGAGATCTTCCTTTCTTCCTTTGCGGATTATATAACCAGACTTTATCGTTCATCTGAAATCCCATAGAATTAACTTTGAGATCATATCGTGCCTTCATTCGGTCACTGGCTTTCTCCGTGTTTTCTGTGACTAATTCATGGATGTATAGTAACTTCTCCTTAAGGGAGTCCGCGTAGTCTTGAATTTCCATATCCTGGTTATCTGGCGTTACGAATAATAGGTCACAGGGTAAACGGAGTTCTCTTCCAAATAAAACCATGGCTGGTGTTTGTCCTGTCGTGTCATGGATTGCTGATCTATAGGCCATCAAAAATAGTGGCATGTGTTGGTCCCAACCTTTCTGATGTTCATCTACGACCTTTGACAAAAAATGTTCTCCAATGGTCTTGTTAAACCTCTCAAGCATGCCGTCTGATTGTCGATGTAAGGCTGTAGTCCGTGTTTTATGGATGTTGAGTAAATCACAGACTTTCTGGAAAACCTTGGATTCAAAGTTGCGTCCTTGATCTGAGTGCAGCTCTAACGGAACAACACATCTGCTGAATAGGTTATTCCGAGGACCTCTGCTATGGTTCCTGATTGGGGATCGCAAATACTTCAGGCCATTTATTGAGGTAGTCAATTGCCACTAAAATGTACTTGTTATCATTATTTGTTTCTGCAAAAGGGCCAGCTACATCTATGGCGATACCTTCAAACGATAGGCCCACATTATACTGTTTCATTTTCCCCCTAGACCTTGTTTTGGGTTCTTGACTTGCGGCACAGGTTAGACACTGCCGACACCACGATTTCACATCCTGGTAGTAGCTGGCCCAGTAAAATCTGTCGCGGATCTTGTCAATCGTTTTGTTTACTCCGAGATGAGCACCAGACTTTCCATTATGAACTTCTTTCAGAACTTCCGATATCTTCCTCCTTGGTACCACTAACTATGTCTTCACTACTTTTCCATCGGCGCTTTCACGGACTCGTTTAAGAAGTCCAGTCCCACTGAGCCCACAGAGTTTTAAAAGTAAATCCTTTAGTTGAAATCTCTCCCCAGCTTGGTCTTGGTTAATGTTCTCCTTTAGCTTTTAACAGTAGTGCTATTTCACCCAAGATGATCCTTTTTAAGTTGCTCTGTGGTCCACTGCTGATCAACCTCAAACTTCATTTTCCTAATGGAAGTAATTTCTTCTGGTTGATCTATTCTTTAGAAATGCTTACAATTATCCTCGCATGGTCTTCTGAATAAAGCATCTGCATTATTATGCAATCTCCCTGCCCTGTGCTTAACCATAAAGTTATATTGGTGTAACTTTTCAAGCCATCTTCAGGCTGTTTCATAACCAAAAGCCATATAAGTGCTGCATGATAAATCCTTATTAGGAATTCTTGTGCATACAGATATTGATGGAAATGCTCAACAGACCGTACTATTGTCAAAAGCTCTTTTCGGGTTACGCCGTAATTACGTTCAGGTTTCGAAAGTGTTCGACTGTATTATTCGATAACTCGTTCTTCTCTTGCTTGTACTAGCGATAAAACTGCTCCGATGCCGGTGTTGCTTGCGTCTGATTGTCTGGATATCCCAATATTGGACTAGAACATAGAGTCGCTTTTAATTTCCTGAACGCAGAATCACAGTTATGATTCCAGTTATAATTTGCTCGTTCTTCAGTGAGCTTATGTAAAGGTGCAGCCCCATTTGCAAATCCTTCGCCAAATCTTCTATAATAAGTACATAATCCAAGGAAGCTTCGCAGTTCGTGTTTGTAGCAAGGACCAGTCGTTGATTGCTGTAATCTTTCGTTGGTCGGTTTGGATTCCCTCTGATGACACGACATATTCGAGAAATTCAACTTCTTGTTGAAAAAGAAAACATTTCTTTAGATTCAGTAAGATCTTAGCATTCTTGATTCTAGTAAAAACTCCATGCAGGTTTTGTAGGTGCTCTTCAAAGTTTTTCCCATTACTATTTTATCATCAAGATGTCTTCCAAGTGGGGCCTCGTAGAACAACTTCCGTAAGACGCTCAAAAGTAGCGGGGGCATTGCACAGTTCGAAGGGCATAACTTTAAACTGATATAAACCACTTCCGGTAGAGAAGGCAGTCTTTTCCTTATCATGTTCTTCAATGCCTACTTGCCAGTAGCCGCTCTTTAAATCCAGTGTTGAGAACCAATGAGAACCCGCTAGTGTCATCAACGTGTCGTCAATTCTGGGAAGTGGATAGCTGTCCTTCTTGATAACGTCATTGAGCTTTCTATAATCCACGCAGAATCTGGTAGTCCCATCCTTCTTGGTGACTAAGACAACAGGAGATGACCATGGGCTTGATGACTCCTCAATAATTCCCTTGACAAGCATTTTATCCACTAATGTGGTAACCTCTTGCTGCTTCGTCACTGGTAACCTCCGAGGATGCTGCTGTATGGGGTGAGCACTCCCAGTGTCGATTTTATGTTTTATGATGTTCGTTCTTCCAGTATTGCTATTTTCTCTTTCAAAGGCTGTGCTCTGCTGTTTAATAAATTGCGTAGCATTCTTCAGTTCCTCAGAAGACAGATGAGTCACGACTTCTGGAAATGTTCTAGGAATTCCTTAGGTGATGTTGAGGGTGTTACTTTTGGCCGCGTTTCGCAACTGGTTACCCACTGCACCGGCTCGAAAGTGGCTATTACATCTCCTTTCTTGATTTTGATGGAATTGGATGAAATATTTTGTAACAAGCAAATTTTGGAGAGGCGACGTTCAAATAGGCGAGGACGTGACAACCCTGGAAGGCGAATCTAGTCATGGTGTTATATAATACGGAGTATATATAGAGATTAGAAATAAGGCGTAGAGATAGTTATTGTAAGAATAGCAGAGTCGACTCATGACGTTATGTAATTATGATAACTGTACCGGCGAAGGTGTAAGGCGGAAATAAGAGTGGCTGTAATAATATTGGCGAAATAAAACGTGTTACCAAAAATTAAGCGTTTACAATTTGCTATCCTCATCGGTATTTCGCCGTCGGTTTTGACTAGTGATTTGTTGGAATTATTTAAAAACTATCTAAATGACAGACCTCAATTTACAAAAGTTAATAGTATTCTAAGTAACTCTCAGTCAGTTAAATGTGGCATACCCCAGGGGACTATCTTGGGTCCAATACTCTTTAATACATATATTAATTCTCTTCTTAACCTGAAGCTTGGTGGACAGGTCATATCTTATGCTGATGACACTGCTTTGATATTCAAAGGAGTGTCATGGCCAGAGGTCAGAGAAAGGGCTGTTATTGGTTTTAATATTGTCAGAAACTGGCTACAAACTTATAAATTGTCGTTAAATATTGAGAAAACCACATTCCTTGCCTTTTCTCTGACAATGGCAGATAGACCAATATTTTCTGAAATTAGTGTTTGTCAAACAGAAAACCTTGTTCTAAAGTCTTCATACAATGTTAAATATCTGAGCATTGTGCTGGATCAACATTTAAAATGGACATCACATATTGATTATTTGGCAACAAAATTAAGAAAATTAATTTATAAATTCTATATTATTAGAGAAATTTTAAATAATAAATTGGTAATTCTTCTATACAGGACACTGGTAGAATCTCTTTTCAGGTATGGAATAAATGTATGGGGAGGTGCTTATGAAACAAACTTAAAAACCATTATTCATTATTCAAAATTATATCCTTAAGGTCATTTGACATCAAAATAAACTCTATCCTACTAATTTATTGTACAATGAAAAAATCTTAAATATTAGAGACCTTTATATACTTTCGATTTGTATTTTTATGCATAAAAATTAAAATTAAAAAATCTATGTAGAACATAACATAAGTATTTTACCAGAAAATTATCTAATAAGCACCTAGTGCTCCCAATCTGTTCCAATACATTAAACTTAAGATTTGTTTCTTTTATAGCTCCTAAGGCTTATAATTTGCTGCCATTTAAGATAAGAACTATTAACAATAAAAAAAGATTTTCAAAGTTATCTCAAGGATTTATAGTTCAAAATAAACCTACTTGTAAAACATTATTTTTGTAAAATTGTATTTTCCTATTATATCTTGAACATTTCATAGTTTATTATTGTTATGTATATAATTAGGTATATTTTATGTTCGCATTTACATATATTTTTCGACAACATATTAAATTTTATGCTTTATTGTTAGAGTTCAATAATATGTATGGATCTGACACATACAGATGGCTGTCCATCTAGGTGTCATAATTTATATCTTGTGAAATTTAATGAATTCAATATGTCTCTTTATATTGTAATTTAAAATTAATTGAATTGAATTGAATAAATGAATTATCTTGAAAAATTTTCATCCGCTCGCTTCTCAGCATTTAGATTTTCCATGAAATCGGTCAACATTTTAAGGAATTTTTCGCGAGGTTAATCCAGCATAAACGGCTTAGGTTTTGAGCGTAATCTAACGTTTTCGCGACATAACCTAAAGTAGGGGAAATGTTGATGACGTCATCGTTAGGTAAGCCAAGCATAATCTGGTCTGGAGCGGGTTTTGCTTGGGTTATGTCATTTGCATCAGACAAAAACTAACGTTTTCGCCAACAAAACCTAAGTAACTCCAGTGTATCATACAGTTATGTTGGTGGGGATAGGTATATGACATATAAAGGTTAATTCATCATAAATTAGCATAATCTAAACCCAATACGCGAAAAATCCCTTTTTATTTATTTCCTTCATTTCTGCACTTATAAAATATTCACAGAATCGACCAGTCAAAACGGTCTCATTAACGTACTGTATTTGTATTCTTTTCTCAATACTTCTCAAGTCCGATCCCTTCACAATCCCACTTCTGACATCAAATGTTACGTTTTTCCCGTGGGTTCTTACTAAATTACAACTTTTACTTCTTTAAACTAATACTCTTTATTCTTTATCACTGTATATAATTAAACACCCTAAACTACTAATAGCTCTCTACAATTCAACGCGCAATGCTTAACTATCTACAATTCGCGTTCTGCCCACTATTTATACACAATCTTAAATATATCGCGACTTCTCCCGACTTATTCTCGACTAGGGCTGGCTCCCGAATTTTCTCGGCCTGCGATGACTCATACCAAATAACGTAGACGCGACAAGGCTAGTTCTATAGGGTAGCACAAAAACATTCAGATGGTTGCTAGTCATGACAATAAAATAATTTAACTTTCAGAGTAAAAATGTACATGTTTTGATGTATTCTTAAGCCACAGGTATTTGTTTACATGATCGGCTGTCGTTGTCATATCAGGAATTTAAAATTATATAAAAGTTTTGAAGCAATGTTGTCAGAAATGAAGGATTTCCTTTAATATGAAGAGTTTTGACATAAACTGGATTGGAGGATAGATGAATTTAAAGGTAATATAGGTTTGTTTTAAAGAGAGGGCCTTTTATTACCGCGTTCTTTTTCAGATTGGCTGCTTGAAGTTCCTGCTGATAAATTCAAGTGTAAGCTTGGTAAGGCAATGCTTTCATTGAAAGGTGGTAAGCAAGAAATAAGCAGATACAATAGTTGAAAAAAACACGTTTCAAATGTGGAAAAGAAAATATCAACAGTCTGTAGTATTTTTTTTTAAATAACCCAAACTTTGCTTAAAGACAAAATTTCCACTGTCGAAATTAGGTTATCTATTTTTTTTTGCAGAGCATAATATAGCGATTGCATTAGTGGATGATTTAATGCCGTTGATAAAATCTTTTTGCAACGATCCCGATGCGGAGTGATAAATAGTATTTCACTTGTGTGGGTGGAACTAAAAA
>JAEQML010082271.1:0-10886 GCA_016904865.1 Pissodes strobi
GTTAGAAAAAACTGGCGTTTACGTACTTTCCTAGTATATATAAGCAATTTGAGTAAGTTGCAGGCAAATATTTCAAGATAAAAGTAGTTATTTTCTCGAGGAAACACGAACCTCATTAACATTACTCTTATCTGATTGGTAGTTAGAGGGTTTTATAGGAGGTCGTAATATGAAATTACGTTATATTTTCCATAGATAAAAAGTTCGTCGAAACTTTCAGCACGTTCACAATAAACTTGCAGGTTAGTTTAGCATGTCTGGAAGTGTTATTGGATGGTTTTATTTTTATTATTTATTTGAATTTTACTTTATTAACTAGATATTACTGTTTTTTTTTCATTTAACTGCTGGCTTTTTAGTCCAGTAATCAATTTTTATAAGTGGATAATAATAAGTAGGAAAGTAACCTAGTACCAAAAGGCGGGGGAACTAAGATTAAACAAGTGTTGTATAAATAGATACCTGAGAAGTAGATAACAAATCCCTTTTTAGATTTTACCCCCTCTTTGACCTTGAATTGCGCTGCACCCACTTGATTCTCCTCCTGCCAGGTCCCCTCCGTCCTAAGACTCTTCCCTGGAGAACCAGCTGTGGGACCTCATAACGTTGTTCATTCCGCATTATGTGACCTAAGTACTCGAGCTTCCTAGTCTTAATCGTCTTTACGATCTCCATATCTTTATTCACTCTCTCGAGCACTCCCACATTATTTGTAACGTGGGCCGTCCAAGGTATCATAAGTATTCGTCGGTATAAACACATCTCAAATGCCTCAAGCTTTTCTGTGGAGTATTGAGTGAGCGTCCATGATTTTGCTCCATAAAGCAACACTGGGAACACATAACAGCGAAGCATTCTTATTTTTGTTGTTGGATTAAGGTCGTGGCTTTTGAAAAGATTTGACATTTTTAGAAAGGCCGCTCGGGATTTTTCAATCCGGCACTTAATTTCACGAGAATGGTCCCATTCTTCGTTTGTTGCTGTGCCTAGGAACATGTAGGAAGCAACTCTTTCAATTTGTTGGTTTTTGACAGTCAGTGGCACGGTACGATGGTTCCTTTCCGGATGATCATGAATTTGGTCTTATCTATGTTCAGCGTTAGACCGTATTTCTCCCTGGTATCTTTGACTCTTGTCATGAGTTGTTGTATTCCTTGTCCTATGTTCGTATTGAAGTCGCCCATCACAATTGTAATGTCTCTAGGTTTGGTGGTATCTAGCGCTTGTTCCACTTCATTGTAGAACTGTTCTATTTCTTCTTCGTCTTTATCAGCAGTTGGGGCATATATTTGAATTATGTTGATCTTGGACTGGGATGTTTGAAGTTGAATTGCCATTACTCTATCCGATATTGGCAAAAAGCTAGTTACGGACTGTTGAGCGATCCTGTCGACAATTATTGCCACTCCATTTCAGTGTTGTCTATCATTATTTCCAGAGTAATATATTCTTGTCTGGCCAATTGATATTTCTCCTGAGTTAGGCCATCTGGTTTCGCTCATTTCCAATATGCCAATCTGTAGCATTTTCTGTATTACATTGTGAATCTTTCCTGCTTCGTATATTGATTTAACATTCCATGTACCAACATTCATCGCTGACCCGGGGATTCTTCGCACCCTCTGGTTATTCAAAACCTGCCGGGTACTGAGGGCCGTGTCTTTGTTTGTTTCAGCCATGATGATTTGTACTAGGAAATTAATTAATGAGGTGGTTTTCCGTTGTTCATCGCAGTGTTTTAATCGGTCCAGTTACTTACTGACTATCGCCTAAAACTGTCCAACATTAGACCGTCCTGAAACTTGAGTTTCTGCGCTCCAATGTGATGATGACAGCGCTGCTTCCCACTGTCATGTGTTCCTTTTATACTATCCCTAAAAGGAAGTTCCGAAGTCCATCTTCTCCGTCGTCCTCACCGGTGTGGTCTTCGCCCGTATCCCTGGGCATGGGTAAAGCGATATACCCCGCAATACTGGGTCCTCAACAGAACTCAGCCACCAGCTCGAGAGCTGGGCCCATCCCCGCGACGTGGACGGGCCTGTTGAGAATTACCTAAGTGTGCTCAGAGAAGGTGACTCTGATCACCTTAGTCCGGGTTAATGCACGTGTATGAAACCACGAGTATCTAGGGCTTCTTTAAACATCTCTTCTGAGTATAGGTTAAATAATAGGGGTGAGAGGATACATCCTTGTCGTACTCTTCTTCGTATTTCAACTGCATCGCTGTCTTCGCCTTCTACTCGTATATTTGCTGTTTGGCCTCAATAGAGATTTACAATAATTGTTAGGTCCCGGTCGTCTAATTCGATTCGTCTCAGAAATTCCACCAGTTTTCCATGTCGGACTCTGCATGCCTTTTGATTATCCATACATATCGCAGTTCATATCACATACCATTGAAATAGCACTCGGATACAGAAAAGTGCTTCTCTAGTACCCATTACATTCCTGAAATTGCGTTCTTCCAATGTACTCTTCACAGAGCTTATATATACGCTAGTGTATAACTCTGAGGAAAATCTTCAAGAAATGGCTCATGAGACTTATTAAGCCGTACTCTGAAGATTGTTTAGCCCTGCGTTTCTTAGGAATTGGTATGAATGTTGCGATATAGTGGGTATGTTTCCTGTAGTGTATATGCAATTAAAAATATTTGTCAGCCATCTTATTCCCTCGTCATTTAGAAGCTCAGAGTAAATTTTGTCTGGGCCAGGTGCGTTGTTATCTTTCATACGTTTTATAGCTTTTTCAATCTCATCTCTCAGTATGAGTGAGCCTGTGTTGTCTTTATGGTCTATTATCTTTGAAAAGCAGAGAGATGTACTCTTCCCAGGTTTCGACTTTCTGTCTTTTATCAATTATAACAATTCCATTGTTGTCTACTAACTGTCCCAAAATATGGTGTTTGTATATTCCCGTAGCTTCTTTTACTTTTTTATGGAGATTTAAGAGATCGAGTTTTTCTTCAAGCATTTCGATTTCGCGACATTTCTCTTGTATGTTGCGTTGTTAGGCTTCTCTGATTTTCTGTCTGATTACTCTGTCAATTTCTTTGTTTCTTCGGGTCTCTACTTTTCACATGTCTCCGTTCCTCCATCAGGCCAAGAATCTCGCGTGTCATCCATGGTTTGTCTTTTCTTTCTGTGATTTGGAGATGCTTGTTACTGATGTTGTCATGATCTCCTGTATATTGCTTATCTGTTGCTCGACTTTCGTCTCGTTTTGATTTAGTTTTTGTATGTCGTTATTGATATGAGATCTAATTAATGTATCTATTTCTGGATCTTTCAGTTTACGCAGGTCCCATCTTTTCTTTTCCCTTGTTATTTTTACCTATTTTAGCCTGATTTTAAAGCTGCCGACTAGAGGGTTATGGTCAGATTGTATATCTGCACCTGGGTATGTTTTAGCGGATGTACAGCTATTCCGGAATCTTTTGTTAATCAATATGGAATCTATTTGATTCTTTATAATGTTACCCGTTTCATCTATGGGTGAGCGCCATGTATATAGTCTGCGGGATGGTAATTTGAATAGTGTGTTGGTGCCTACTAGTTGTTGTTCCAAGCAGAATTCATATACACGATCACCCCCAGGTGGCATCACCTAACCCAAATGGACCCACCAAGTCACCACGTCGTTTTCCTCCTATCTTGGCATTCCAATCACCCATAATGATGTTCATATGAGATTTTGTTATTTTTTTAAACATATTTGAGAGTAATTGGTAGAATGCTTCAACCTCTTCCCCACTTCCGTCAGTTCTGCGTATATTTGTACAATATTGAGGTTTACAAGTATGGTCTCTAGTTACTATTATACGATGGGTGAACATTTTTTCATTTTTAGTTAAAAGTTACTTATGTTTTCTTTAATTTTTTTTTAAGGTTTTGTTAAATTTTAATTCATTTTTGTGACATAAAGATTTAGGTTTGATTTATTATGTTTATAAGCTAAAGTAAAAAAAAAATAATACTAAAAATAACAAAATAAATAACCAATTGAAAGCATGTAAAAAGTAGATTAAAGAAATCTCTAAATATAATAACGAATGTTATTTATTTTCCAAATAAATCTAAATTGACTGTTCAATTGACCGAAGAGTTATTGACCGGTCGAAGGTACAACCCTAGGTACAGCACAACATAATGTGTTCTTATCTTTTTGTCACTTATTCTATTTTCATTCTTGATCCTAATATAACATGTTAATATGGCTGCTGCTTTATTTTTGTTTATCCATTTTATAACATTAATATTGTAGGCCTGCTCCAAATATCGTACCGCTTTATTTTATTTAACGAAGCTACATATATTCTTTATAACAACATTACTGTCGAGGTTTAAACTAAACTTAAATGAACAGCTTTTGGCTCATTCAACATTTCGTTACTACGAAAATTGCTTTCACGATTCGATTTTCTGTATTAAAAAATTACCAATATCTGTGAGATTTGTTAAAAAATTTAATTAAAATTTCGATAAAACAGAGAGCTTTTGCTAGTAGTCAGCAGAAGTTAGGGTTGCCACATTTGATGAAGGCAATTCCGGGACATGCAACGCCCACCCCAGACCCCAGGTCAGCAATTTCTTTTTCAACTATCATTTTTTTGTACCACCCCCTTAAGAAATAAAGCTATTAAAATAGCACTTATGTTGTTAACTTATGTACTTATTTACATTAAACTTGGTCAATTTTTTAATACGTTTAACAAGAGTTAAAATAAACGAAATTAAAAAAAAAATCTTAGTTTAGGTTAGTTTGGGTTAGTTACTTTTTAAAAGTACTAAATACTAACTAATGTAACGAAATATAAAATAAAAAAAATATCCTCTAATAATTATATCAAGTTTTCGACTTTTGATGATCGTGATTTTCCGAGACTTAAAAATATCCGGGATCCGGGGTAACACAGTTAGTTCCGGGACAATCGCGGACATTTGGCAACCCTAGCAGAAATACGAGGCTGAAAACAAGATGATTATTGGCTATCCAATACCACTTCTTAAATTGTACTTTATAATTTGCTCTTAGTCTGTTTACCAATTTTTATCATAATCTTACAACCACTATAGCATAGTAATCTATCCCTATTTACAATTAATTTCTATATAAAATGTGATATTATTTTGAAGATGCATTATTTTCATACTTCAATCTGAGGCACGTTCGGGTGTTTTTTCTTTTTGAAATTTAATTAATTTAATTAAAAACATCGATTTTTAGGCCAAAGAGGTTGTATTTTTTTTTCTCGAAAAGCCACTTACTTTACGAGAATCTACACCAAAAACTGCAATAGAGGTACGGTAGGATAGTACTTTCATTTTAAAAACTGTCCTGCTGTCCTTCAAAGGTTTATCAAGTATAACTAAATGCACTTTTTCTCTAAGATACACAAAACTATGTCCTACTTTTGTTTAAATGGAGAAGAAAATAATTGTCAAAAAAATAAATAGAAAACCCTTTCTTGTGCAATGCGTATTTGGATTTTAGCCCATCGCCTTCCAATGAACCAGTAGGCGGGCGGTCGACGTCACTTATTTCGCTGTTTCCCTTTGTTGCATTACGAGAGGCTATACTTATGAAGAAGAGAGAACGATATTGTGTCGTAATTCGTAGCATCTCGTTTGTTTGCGTTTGCCTTTGCAGTGAGTTGCAGGCGCAGTATGAAAATAAAATCAAGTGTTTCACCGCATATTGTGTATACAATAAAACTGACTGAAAATTGACAGATTATCGGCAGTGCTAATTTTTTTTTAATTTGATCGTTATATTAGCTAACTGATTTGGCTTAATTTCACTCAGAGCTTTACTAAATTGTAATCATTTAACTTTTAAAATCGCTTTACTTCAACTTATGACAGATCCACTGTAGATTCGACATTAGTACTTAGGTTGGTATTCTCCAAGATACTAAGCCCCTGAGGATTGTAGCTCCTGAGTTAGAATTGTGGGTTACGTTATCCGTAGAACAATCAAAGACTACGCTCCTGTGGACTGTACTTCAATGGCTGAAAGGACTGGATGGGAGACAAAGTCTGTCTGAAACTCGCTGACCGTCGCAAGTTTAACGTTCATAATTGCTTGCGCTGCTATAATTTTCCTTGAATATTTATATAATACTTTCCATGTTCAGGTCCAAACTTGTGATAGGTTAATAATTAACTGGCAATTACAATTTTATATTATTTCAAAATATTACAAAATTCTAATAAGCTGTCACTTCAACGCTTTTTTTTCTTCTAATTAATTTTTTTCTTCAGGGTTTATTTTGCAAGTACTTATATGCAAATATCTTGAAAAAATGTGAATATTTTTCGAATGTATACTATGCGCATCCCATTGGAATCATGCTAGGGCAAAAATTAGATTTATCTTTACTTCGCCCGCCAGACTGCCCTAAATTTTGCTTGGTATAGCTCTAAGGACCAAAATTATTTAGCTTAGCACTTAGTTGAAATGGCGACATTACTCTTAAAAGTAGGTCACTGTTAAAGTGCAGTGTAGAATTCTTAGTTTTTTTTCCAACAAATTTACGATTTTGCTTTCCGTCCGTAGGCTAGAATAAATGGCAGAGCTGGGTGATTATCGATTAATCCCGAATTATAATCATTTAATGGCGATGTGTGTACATTATTGAATAAGTTTTATAAGCGCATTAAGGTTGTATATTATCTGACGCCTATAAGAGCTTTATTATTTCCGTTAAACACGAAATAACTCCGTCAATTTTCCAAATAATGGGCACGCCAGTAAATTTTATACAAAAAGATCTATAAGGAATAGGTAAGATACAAGAGGGACCTCAAAAGTGCAAATGTTGCACAGTATCGCTGAATTTTCATCAATAAAGAAGATGCCTCAGAAAACGCCCGAAAATGAGACACCCTGTACTGATTTAGATCAGAATAGAAGTTTAAGGGATTTATAGTTTTAAAAGTTAAGCGGAAATGATAAATCGCCATCACGTTTTGTTTTCTTTTTATTCGAAGATTTAAGAGTTTGTTGGGATCTCTCCCGAGTTTCGCTATGTGCAGACTTTTCGCCAAGGGTCGTTAGTGTTCCGAAAGCTTCTCTCGATAAGACATTATTTCATTATTTTACTACATTTTATCTGAAAGAAAACATGGGGGAACTCGGAGAGACGGAACGTATGGATTTTGCCATTATTATTGAAATATGTTGGTTATTTGCTTTGTCCTCGATAGGCCGTTAAGTATCATCAAAACTTATTTTTTTTATTGAATGGTGTATGACAGTTTTACTTTGGGACGTAGCTATGCAACGGTGAACAAAATATAAAAAAAGAAAACTGGCAAATCAATGTCCCCCAGTACCACTCCTTCTAAGTGTTCTAAAATTAATTGAGGTATTTACATTACTTATTTTATTGCATAAATTAAATAAATAAATCTGCTATAATTACGTGTTTATTTAGAAAAAATCCTATATTATTAAAACAACTTGGTACATAATCGCCGTGCAAAGTACTAATTTTTATTGGCTAACAAAAAAATACCTAAATATAATCGAAAAATATTAATGATAAAATTAGTTATAATTATTAATAATTCAAGTAATGATAAACTTGAACTGGCAATGGTTAACATATATTTTATATAAATTCTCGAGCGGACCATCAATTAGTCCGGCAGTCTTTGATTCACACCTAATTTGTTTGTCCAGAGGCGAAGCACTAAGTATACTACTTAAGTATTTCGGGGACGGCAACCCTGGAGGCTTGGATGCTGCTTTCCAAGTTGAAAAGTTAGTTTGAATCTTAAAGTTAAATCTGTCGAGAATCTTAACCCTTTGATGTCCAATTTATTTTTAATTGCATTTTTATTTTATTTTTCATTAAGAGTGGTTAAATATGATATAAAATTAGCTATCTATGTAATCACGGATTTCCGGATACGTGGTTATCTGGCAATACAACTGAGCCTAATATGGGTATTTTTTTTATGGCAGTGGCACACACACTAAAGGATCCTATGGCGCTCGACGAGCGGTGTGTGTGCGAAGATGTTGGTTGGCAGTGTTGGCACGGTTCTTGAATAGTTGTAGGTTGTAATTAGGGGGAAACAGATGACCTGTGAGTGAGTTCCACAGGGATGCAGTGCGCCAGACAAAGGAGTTCTTGTAAAGCGATGTTCTAGGTGTTTCCAGTTGTACGACGAACTGGTGCGTTCTTGCCGTCTGTTGTGACTGTCTAACAGGCGTTGGAAGGGGCGGGATGAAGCGGGCCAAATCCTGGAAACATCTGCCGTGAAAGTATCTGTAAAACAGGGACATCTCGGCCACATGTCTGCGGTGTTCCAGACTATCCAGATTCCGGGTCAACCCCGGGTCACCGACAAAACGCACAGCTCTCTTCTGAATGGAATTCAGCAGCTTTAGGGTGTCCTTGATATATTCTAAGTACGCTCTTATTTGCGCTTTGTAGAGCAAGAGCAACTGATGCGGTGTATAAAGTTTTTTGTTGCGAAATAGCGCACCAAGCTTCTGAGAGGCTGAATTTGCGATGTTAGCAACATGGTCATGCCAGGGCATATTGCTGTTGACCGAGACACCCATCGATCCGATTAACGAGGATGAAGGAATAGTCGATCCTCCATAATGATGTCAGGACCCGCCGTATTGGCCCTCTGGGTAAACGTGGCTGCTTGGATCTTTGCTGCATTAAACTGACTAAATTTCTGCCGCCCCAAGTTTGAACTTTCTCCAGGTCTTGATTAATTGCTGTAACCTGCATCTGTTTGCGGTGATAAGTCTCAGTCGCTAGTAAAGGTTTTTCTGATCTAAATTGGGAGACAAGGGTACTGCCCTCTGCAAAACTGTAAACAGGATTATTCGTTTCGATCAGCAGGTCATTAATATTGATGAGGAACAGAGTTGGTGGAAGTCTTGCGCCCTGAGGCACGCCCGCGTTAATGGTGAATGTGTCTGAGATGTGCCCATTGTAACGGAATATAAGTTATTAAAAATAAGTTTATCCCGCTCCACTAAATTATCAATGGTTTTCGATGTTCGGTATATTAATCGCCAGTGACATCTATCTGTGAATGGATATATTTCGCACAATTAAGTATTTAAGAAGAACAGGTACGCTGGTTTATATCCATAGTTGCGGATGCGTGTCGTTGTAGATTTCTATATGGAGTGAGTGACATCTATACGGAAGCGGGCTTATCTCATATAGTTGGTAATTGAAGGTCGTAGTACGTTGCTTAATACCTGTAATTTAAGCATGTAATCTACAATACATTGCTATATTTAGCGTATGCTGAGTATTTCCTTAGTTTGTCGTCGGGTGTCCTATAACGGTTGTCATATGATTTAAATTGCCCAATGAGAGCATCGAATGTCAGAATAGGTGGAACGTCTTAAACTTTAAAGCGATGGTCGGTTTATCTTTGTGGCAACGTTTGACTTGGTAGGTGCTAGTTTTTTATCTTAAAATATTTTATTCATCTGGCATATATTTCACTAATCTTTTTATTTTTCAAATATATAATTAATAATTGTTTCTGATTCACTTAATCATATTTCGCTAAAGCAAGAATTTAGCATTTTTATATTACACTTTCGAGTAAACTACGCTTACAATAATCTTATTTTTTTTGTAGTGACCATTAGGTTTAAATACCGATTTGTTGGTGGTATCTTATTAGTCGAATTCATGTAATTTGATAATGGTTTAATCCAAATTTATAGAGAACGAAATTATTTCATCGTTTAGCGGTCACGCATAGTATTTTACGTATTTTCTTTTAAATTGAACAGTATTGTTTGGGAAATTCTTGAATTCTATATATTCCTGCGAAGGTAGTAAATTGAATTTTCTGTAGAATTTCTTCGAATTTTCCCTCATAACAATGCTAGTTTTATTATTTTTTTCTTTTCAGGCTTATTTCAATAATATTTTAGTTTATTTGTAACATCAAGCATATAATTATTAGCACTTACCGTGTCACGTTTCAGCAATGATGTACCGATATTATTTTACATATATGAGAGGTTTAAGTACACGTGTGTAAATTTACCTGGTTTATTTTCTTTATCTTTTATCTAAATTCCTATCTCAAGGTAAGATAGTGATTATCTTATCTTTATCTTTAATTAATTGAGGTGTAATTACACTCGATTATCGTTTATGTGCCAACGGCCATATATTTAAAAAAGTAATAGAAATTACTTATTTGGAGTTATAATAAGATTCGTTTATAGAGAGGTTGTACCTCGATTTTTCTATTTATCATAAAAATTACGTTATCTTTTATTCAAAATTGCCGAGAGCCACTGTTTGGACAAGTTTCATAATTTTCTTTTGAATTTCATATCTTAAAGTAAAGAAAAGAAATATCTTGAGTAACAGTAATTATTTATGATGTTGCTTAACCATAGTTACCTGTAATTTTTGCTTAACTTAAAATTGTAATTTGAGTTCTGAATATATCTGCTGTAACCAGTAAATTTTCAAATTGTCGGTTAATACCTCCTATGTCGAACTGAGGTCCACAGGATACTTTCCTGAATAATTAGTTAATTAGCAGTATAAGTTGGTCTAAAACTTGTCTATTTCTTTTTTATGTTACAACTTCTCCCAGACGTCAACTACATACAACCAGGTGGGAATCATCACTAGGATTACCAGTAAGACCTGGATAAGCCTATAGCGGGTGAGCTTAGGTACAGGCGGAATAGGTTCCAGTGGAAGTCCCAATCGATCGCATGGTTGCAGATAACTGAACGAAGATAAGTATCAAAACGTCCAAAGAGAGTTTTTTTTTGTAAAGACCAACTATCTGTAATAATTAAATTCTTTTTTTCGTTCACATTAATTTTCGTTCACATTGCTAGTCAATTTAGTCAAAAGCTTAAAC
>JAEQML010082272.1:0-10886 GCA_016904865.1 Pissodes strobi
TAAATAATAAAATTATTAAATGCATATGATATGGAGTCAAGTCAGCATGTTGAAGTAGGCCAGCAAGTTTAAATAAAACGAATAATTTCCTATACGAAGTCAGCAATTTTTTATAGGTCAACATGTGTAACTGACTCAGGTAAATTACTATTAAGTAAATATTACTTGCATAAGCAGGACCGTATTTATAAATAAGGTGTACGCAAATAAACTAAAAACTTTTATATTTTCAATATAGGAATAAGCAGTCAGGAATATTTTTTATGATATAAAGAGTGGACCGAGAATATTATAGAGGTAACTATTGTATATTATTTTTTAAACAAATAAATTCTGCAAGTTATCATTTTATCCGCAATCTGGAGATAGGGTTGTAATATTATAATAGATATTTATGTTATAAAACGGTCATTATGGTACTAGTCATGAATATTATCTGATACCATGGCGTGTGCCATTATGATTGTTTATGATCCGAATTTCATAAAAAATTTTATATTCCGGCGATTTCCTTAATAAAAACACTTATTGGATTTGTGATGTGAATATTATTAATTTCAGTAGGTATCCGTATCTGAGGTAATAATGTGTGTAATAATCTTAAGGTAGGTAACGATGAAATTTTTGCTTGTATTCTTCTGTCATTGTCAACCACATTTGTCAACGTTGAATTACGTGAAATTTATTGAAAAGTTTAGGCATTTAAAATAATTTTTTAATAGTAAAATAAATGAAATAATAATTTACCGTCAGACATTGAAGAATTAGCCAGCTCTGCAATTTTTTTATGGCAGTGGCACACACACTAAAGGGAGACCCTATGGCGCTCGACGAGCGGTGTGTGTGCGAAGATGTTGATTGACACGGCTCTTGAATATTTGTAAGTTGTAATTAGTGGCAAACAGATGTCCTGGGAGTGAGTTCCACAGTGACGCAGTGCGCCAGACAAAGGAGTTCTTATAAAGCGATGTTCTAGGTGTTTCCAGTTGTACGACGAACTGATGCGCTCTTGCCGTCTGTCTTGACTGTCTGACAGGAGCTGCCAGGGGCGGGATGAGGCGGACCAAATCCTGGGAACATCTGCCGTGAAAGTATCTGTAAAACAGAGATATCTCGGCTACATGTCTGCGGTGTTCCAGACTATCTAGATTCCGGGTCAACTCCGGGTCGCCGACGAGACGCACAGCTCTCTTCTGAATGGAATCCAGCAGCTTTAGGGTGTGCTTTGGTGCGACACCCCAGATATGTGAGCAATATTCTAAGCACGGTCTTATTTGCGCTTTGTAGAGCAAGAGCAACTGCTGCGGTGTATAGAGTTTTTTGTTGCGAAATAGCACACCAAGCTTCTGGGAGGCTGATTTTGCAATGCTAGCAACGTGGTCATGCCAGGACATATTGCTGTTGACCGAGATACCCAGCAGTCCGATTGACGAGGATGAAGGAATGGTCGACCCTGCCATAATGATGTCAGGGCCCGCTGTATTGGCCCTCTTGGTAAACGTGGCTGCTTGGGTCTTTGCTGCATTGAACTGGACTAAATTTCGGTCGCCCCAAGTTTGAACTTTCTCCAGGTCTTGACTAATTGCTGTAATCTGCTCCTGTCTGCGGTGATGAGTCTCAGTCGCTGGTAAGGGTTTTTCTGATCTAAAGTGGGAGACAAGGGTACTGTCATATGCAAAACTGTAAACAGGATTATTTGTTTCGGTCAGCAGATCATTAATATAGATGAGGAACAGAGTTGGTGAAAGTATTGTGCCCTGAGGCACGCCCGCGTTGATGGTGAATGTGTCCGAGATGTGTCCATCGACTGCAACGTGCAGAGATCGGCTCTTAAGGAAACTGGCAAGCCAGCTGCAGAGAGAGGCTGGCAGTCCGAAGGACGGTAGTTTGTTGAGCAGTCCGTCATGCCAAACTCTGTCGAATGCCTTTGAAATATCCAACGCAATCGCTGGAACCCGGAACCACCAGCGCGGAAACGAAACGTGATTCGGGAAAACCACTTAGCGCTTCCCAGTTCTGGTGGGGTGGTCTTTCACCGGACGATGCGAGTAGGCATATGCATCTACCACCTAGGGCCGCTTCCACTGGATGCATCGGCCTCAGACTCTTTCCTTTGGTGGCCCCTAGTTTGACAGGGGTAAAAATAGGGTTTGTTGGGTCTCTCCCTAGTGATCAGCTCCAGACTTTGTACTTTGGTGTTCTCCAGCCTGGGGTAGGACGTTGGGATTTGATGGGCCACATCCCGTGGCAACTCGGAATGGCGAGGGCGTCACTCCCCGTAATCAAACTGCTCTCACCAGTTTGACGTTCCTGCCTCTTGTCATAAACTGTCATTGATGAGTTGCTGGATTATTGCCGCAAAAGTTTAAAGGCCTATACGAAAAAACCTATGCCAGTTATGAAAGTTGGTGTCACAAGAAAAGTGTTAGAAATGTTGCAGACGAAAAAGTACTTTTAGCCTATTTTAAAGAACAATCAATGACAAAAAAGTCTTCAAGTTTATGGAGTTATTACTCAATGTTACGAAGCACGTTGTTAATTAAACAAAATATTTCCGAATAAATCGACTGATTATGTTAAGCGGTAATTCATCTAAAAGGCTCCCTAGTGAGAAACTGATAATAGTTTGGTACTAGACCACCTTCGTAAAAGAACATATCATAATATCATGTTACCAATAATATGCCACACCAAACACTGAAAGCTTTCCGTTCTGAAATTTAAACAACCTTAACAAGTTGAGGGTTTTTAAACTCACGTCAACGTACGTCAAGTTTTCGACCTTTGGACCTGCGCATTTGGCAGTAGCCCAGTGTTGTCGTTCTAATGTTTCACTTCACGAATGGCCATCCATATAAGTAAGTTTGTTTCCCTGATTTTAAAACGTATCTCCGATGTTTACAAACCCAAAAAGTCTAAAATTTTGACGAAAGACAATATTGCAAAGTTTTTACTACAAGCAGAAACTGATAAATATTTGCTATTGAAAGTATCATTGATTAGGCATAAGTGGAGCATGCCGAAGAGAGGAGCTTTAAAATTTAAGAATAGAAGATGTGCATGATGAAAAAACTGTTTTTCGAATTCGAATACCCCATACAAAAGGTTTGTTCTAGCAGGACATTTCGGACGGTTTGAAGCCATCCGGAGTTTGCGCATAGCGATATAAGAGTCGCTTTTATTGCTATGCGCAAACTCCGGAGGCTTCAAACCGTCCGAGATTTCATGCTGGAACAAACCTATTAACAACTGTTCCCCGAGAATTTTTCGTAAAACCTGGTGATATTCATGGAATAAATATGGTGCAATTGATTCGAAGCTATATTTTAATTAGACCTAGTAATGCTGACAATCCTCGTTTTTTTTTGTCCATTAGAAACAACAAATGTACAAAGCAGCCAGTGGGTATTCATACTTTTGGAAACATGTGCATGACAATTGCTTCGTTTTTAAAGTTACCTAATTCTGACGAATATACTGGGGGCACTGTGTCCGAAGGTGTTCGGATTCATTGTTGGCTGATTCAGGAGCAAATCTTCACACTATTAGACGTCATGGTGGCTGGAAAAGTGACACAGTTGCCGAAGGTTATATAGAAAACTCACATGAAAATAATAAAAAAGAATTTCAGTATCTATTCTTGGCGAAAAATCATCACCGACTGTTTTCCTTCCAGAAGATACCAATATTCAAATACCAACATCAAATACAACATTAAACAACCAGAATAATGGGATGTTTTCGACGCCTTTTGACGCATCTAAAATTATTAATTTAACAGGTTGTACTAATGTAGTATTTAATTATAATCGTTAATAAGTTTGTTCGATTGTTGTTTTGAATAAATTTTTATTTTTGAAAAGTAGGTATACCTGGATTTTTTTTTCATTATAGTACTGAGTCCTATAATGAAATCATTATAGTCCTCAGTCCTATAATGAAATCATTAGAGTACCTACTCGACCCAATAAAATGTGTCATAATGACACTTAAAATGCGTTCCATAAGATCGTCATTGTGACACGTCGGAATATAATAGTATATTATTTTATATGGAGGAAAAGTGATACTTTTCATGGCGCGCTCGTGTTTAACAGCCGAACGGAGTGAGGCTGGTAATAGAGAGCAAGCCATGAAAAGTAACTTTTCCTCCAAATAAAATATGCTGTTTTTTCTTCAAATGTCGACAAATTAATGCATAAACATCTCTTTCTAATAGTAATAATATCTAATTATTATTAAAGATAAATGGGTTCGCAAGGCGGCTTAGACCACGGTCGTAGGTGGCCTTGCTTAGACCGGTGTCGGTGAATAGCTTTATGTTACAGCTGTCAATGGACACTGTCAACAATAATTAATTTTTTGAGATTGCATCTCCGATTGCGTTTTAATTCCGTATTGATAAGCAGTTATTGAGTAAGTTCGATTAAATAATAACCAATTTGTTCCTAAATTAGTGATTTTTAGAAATGCAGTCACAAATTGAGTGATAAATACAAATTGTAGTTTAATAAATCTTGAGTTGTTGACGCTTATTTTGTTGTCTGCTTGTATTGTATCTATGTTGCTATGACAACACTTTTACCTCCGCCGCCGCCGGCGGAAAAGTGAAAAGTAAAGCTCCGGCGGAGGAAAAACGAAACTTCACGGCCGCCTACACAGTCGAGTAATGACGGATTTACTGACGTTTGAAGAAAAAAATCATTTTAAAAGATATCTTTCTTTTTATTGCATGAATATACAAAGAACCAGTGGGAGTTTATATTAGTCTCTCCAGCAGGCGTTTACGTATGATCCCTCAAAGAACTAGAAAAGAGAGTTACAAAGGATCACATTGGATCCAGAATGTAGCAAAACCACTAGTGATATTCTGTATTATCCAGTTATAATGAGATAATGTAAAATGCGAGATATCTTATCGAATTAAGGTCTTTCTTTTAAAACATAAGGCTGGGGTTTTGGTAAACTTTGGGCTCCAACGTTATCGGGCAGAGGGAATGTGTGAAATACTAGAATGTATAAACTACTAACCACCCTGTCCTAAGTTCGAAGTTTATGTAAAGATTCAAGATAAATTATAATTATTATTAATATATTAATATCTGTATAATGTGAAATGCGAGGTATCTTATCGAATTAAGGTCTTTCTTTTAAAATATAACGCTGGGGTTTTGGTAAACTTTGGGGTCCAACGTTATCGGGCAGAGGGAATGTGTGAAATACTAGAATGCATAAACTACTAACCACTATGCTTATGTAAAAATTCAAGATAAATTATAATTATCCATATTGTAAGAAGAATTATTTATAAAAGAGCCGAAACAACTCTTTATAATTGTTTATAATAATTGTGAAAACAATACCGTTTCATTCGTAATATTGCCGATGGCGGTGACTTAAATATTCTACTATCTCTTCTATTACAGATTGCTTTGAACTTCAGCGAAATAATGGTATCCGTTCATAGCTCTATAAACCGATTTTATTTTAACGTTCAAAATACAAAGCTGTGACAGTACCTAAAATATTCACGATACACTATCAATTAAAGCAATAACCATGGAATTTTGATCAGGCATGAAAAACTTAAAAATCTTGGGGTCATTTTTGACACAGAGCTGTCTGACAAATCATATCAACTCCTTGCTTGGAGACGTTTTTAAACTCCTTGTATTTAAAATGCTTACTTCTAAAGAATCCTGAAATATTAACATGCTAAAGTTTTGATTTATTAGCTTCGTCAGGTCTAAAGGACAATATGCCTCAACGGTATGATGCCCATATTATAACATTTCTATCGACAACCTGGAATAGGCACTGCGAAGATTTGGTAAATTACTTTGGCCTGTACCCTCTTAGAGATTTCCCACATAATCAACATTTCCAAAGATTTTCAATCACCCCACTGGACGTAAGACTTAACAGTTATTCTCAACTTTTTCTTTATAAACTGGTTAATAATAATATTAAATAAGACGACTTACTGTTAAAATTATATTTTCGTCTTCCTTTACTGCTCTCGCGTAGCCGAAATTCTTTTTATGTGGCATCAACTAGGACCAATATAAATGATCTCTAATTTTTGGAACATGCAGCATTCATAACAGTATTGTTAATCTCGATATTTTTAATTGTACGATAAGTGCCCTCAAAAAGGCATTGTCTTTACCAGCATGTCTCTAAAAGTTTGGATATGATAGGTGTAGGTTAGGGTAGATTTTACCTGTTCTATAAATGGTTAAGTAAAAAGTTTTATTTACCTTGTAAGACAGTGATTCAAATAAATAAATAAATTACTAATACTAAAATTATTCAACTAAGAAGCTTAGTTAGTAGAGTTTTGCCCATGTAGCCAATGTTTTAATGAACATTCTTCATTATATATTGCGTGCCATAATTTTACCGTAATACAGAGATTATTATACTGATTCCATCTGCAATTAAAAGAGGGTATTTTTTTACCTGAAATGCCGCAAAATGCAGATCGTTTTATGAATAAAACATAAGTGCTGTTAAATTTGTACGTCAAGAAGGGAATGGTCGATAGCAGGTAGTGCTACATTTCATGAGAACAAATCCAACCAAATCCTACATAGTTGAGGAAAAATGAGTAAATTAACTTGATTAATTTTAAAGTAAGTTTAGTTTAAATAAGGTAATATTGACCATATTTCAACCGATACTTCCTTTGTTTGATTTATCTCATTGCGACAAAATTTTAAAATTTAATTTCAGGAAAAGCAAATAGAACTCGGAAAGCTGTCAAAAATGATTAATTTCGTTTTTTTAAACACCATATATATTATTAGATACTAGAAAAACTACACACGGTTCAGACTTTTTTTGGTTAATATGGACATTTAATGTTTCCGCGTTAAGAGAATGTGCCCATAACAGACGTAACACCCTTTATTGTGGTTAAAAACTCATTCGCGTCTATGTAAGCCAATTTCGATCCATCACGCATGCGTACGTGCTAATTCATATATTTCAAAGGTGTTTTTTCTTGATTTTGGGTATTGCCTTGGGTTATTTTGGGTTAGTTTGGTTTGGTTGCACCGAAGCGAGCGGATGGCCATTCGCGAAGTGAAGCTTTAGAACGGACCTGCGCATTTGGCAGTAGCCAATCCGAAGGTCCAAAACTTGACGTACGTTGACGTGAGTTTAAAAACCCTCGACTTGTTAACGTTGTTTAGATTTCAGAACGGAAAGCTCTCAGTGTTTGGTGTGGCATTATTGGTAACATGATATTATGATATGATCTTTTACGAAAGTGGTCTTAACTAGTACCAAAATATTACCAGTTTCTCACTAGGGAAATAGGGAGCCTTTTAGATGAATTACCGCTTGACATAATTAGTCGATTTATTCCGAAACAAGATGCACAAAACACGCTTAATATGCCTTAGTTTTAAACCTTGGAAACATATACCGCGCCTCTGATGCCCGGACTAATGTTCAATTGAGTATATCTTCTTTATTTTCTGTATTTTTTGCCGTGACTTTTTGATATCCTCATCCATCCCTCCCCTTCATGTTTTAAATTTATTTTTTATTTTCTTTACGTAACATAAGAAAATTGTTTAATTTTAATTCTCAATGTGATCTTCACATCTCCCGGGCTTACAAAGCCCGCTGCTGTTTCTTCTATAAAATCTGTTGCGAATTGAAACAAGATTCACCATAATCGTGCGGCGCCGTCTGATCTGCAGTTTTGGTTATATATTTGTTTCTTAAAGCATTTTCATAGAATACCTGGTATTTTGTGTATATAAACAGTATGTCACTAAAATCAAACGAAAACCTGTTCGATTGAGGGATAAAATTTTTGAAGAAACATTGCAGCATTGGAGCAATAAAATTATTGACTTATCTTCAGGGAAAAGCAGTGATTTAGAAGATGGAGTTTTTGCCTTCAAGGCCGATTTCAGAATCAAGTAGCGGTGAATATGATGATGTTATGAGTACTTCTACAACTAACACAATGCCACCCTCTTCTAGAGGTCTGTATGTGTCCCCAAGTGGGTTGGAGTGGAACTCTCATCCTCCATCGATATCAAGGACATAAACATATAACTTTGTTCGTAGACAACCTGGTTTGTCAGAAAAGCATATGTCTTCTACTCCCGCAGAAGCATTCAAATTGTTCTTTTCAAAAGAAGTACAGGAATAAGTTATTTATTGCACTAATACAGAAGATAAACACGTAAATTCTTCCCAGAAAAAAAAACAATAGAAAACCCTTGAGATCGTCGAGTTATGTGCCCTTTTGGGATTAGTATTGCAATCAGTTGAGCGCAGTTGCGATGTCCCTATAAGATAACTTTTTGGAGGGAAATTTCCGAACACTGTGTATAGGGTAGCAATGTCAGTATTCAGCTTTGAAGAAATAAGAAGGATTCTTAGATTTGGTAACAAACTCATTATAGTTTCAAGATTAGAAACCGACAAACTTATGAGAATCACACATTTGGCAAATGTTTGTGAAATAACTTGATTCTTGAGCATAACGATACCATAGATTAACAACTTGTTCCCTATAGAGGAAGATGCAAATTTATACAATACATGCCAAATAAGCCAGTGAAATATGGGCTAAAAATATTTTGGATGTGAGAATGTGCTTCTGTATATACTATAGTATTGATGGTATTATTTATGTTGGTCGCCAAGTAGGAGAAGACATGCGCTCAAACTTGACATTTGATATTCTGAGTAATTTAGTACATATATAGGATTAAACCTTACTGTAGACTAGTGTAGACAATTTCTTTACCAGTCTGCCATTCTTGGATAAAATATTACTGTCGTCGTAACTTTAAGTCAAAATAAGAAAGATATTCCATTACAGTTAAAATTATCTAAAGACAAAGAAATACTTTCGTCAACGTTTTGATTCAGAAACACTTCAACAATGGTCAGTTATGAAGCCAACCCAACGAGGAGGCCAAACTAAACCTGAAATAATATTTGAATATCACAAAACCAAAAAGGGAGATTGGACATTATGGATTAGAGGGTAACAAATTATATCTGCAAAAGCCAAACAAAACGCTAACCAATGGTACTTTTTTACAATATGGTTGATATTGCTGCCAAAATACATTTATATTATATACAAAAGAACATTCAGACTATCAAAAAGGTGTTAGACATGCACGAAGATCTTTTTTGATAGAAGTGACGAAGGAATTAGTCTTACCATATCTGATAAAATCAAATCTTAGCCTTCAGCGTGCCGTTGTGGAATGCATAATATCATTGATCGAAATCTCTGGACCTTCGCATAAAAATGTTAAAAAAAGAAGAAGCTGTTATTTATGTCCAATATCGATCGTAAAAGTAAAATGATATGTAAACAATGTGGAAAGAATATTTGTAATGAGCACAGCAAAAATATTTGTAGTACCTATTTTAATAAATACTATATTAGGTGCTTATTGTAATTTTTGTTGCATTTTGTTTCGAATTGTACGTTTTATTTTCTGGATTTGGATACTATTTTATAAACTGGCATTATATACTGAATTTGCGACTCTTTTTTAAATACAATATCGTATTGAATAATAAAAAAGATACGGGTCTTATACGGGCCTTCTAGGCCCCAGCTATGTAAAAGATAAAAATCGTAGTGCTAAGCATCCAGCGGTTAAAATGAATCAGATTTAGATTGGAAAAAGCTATTCAATAAGATAGTAGCCCAATAGTCCTGATCTCAAATTGATAAACAGATCTTATGGGGGTGAGTCAAAGATCGAGTGCATGACCAAAGCACATTTAATAATTTAGAAGATATAATCTATTTCTTTTAGTTTAATATAAATATTGTGGCAAATGTGTTAAGATTTTCTTGCTGACTTGTAGACTGAAGTAACAAATGAAAATAAACTACTTTTCAAACTTCTCTGAACGATTGAAACATCTTTACTTAACTCCCACTTACGGACATATTTGTTGGGTGTAAAATTTATATTTAAAGTGCAATTTTCAATCGCCAATAATTCGAAAGTAATTGTGCTTAAGTATAACACAACAAAATTTAATATATTCTTTTATATATTAGTTGTTACGGCATTGCATTACAACATTTAAGTCGTATGCCTTTATTTTCTTCAGAAAGTAATTGAGTTTTCCGAAACTTATAATATTTTTATTTGAACTGTTTGAGAGTACTTCGAATTTCGAAAAACTTAGTGCTTGATGCTTCACGTGCTATCAGTATAGAGTGAGTCGGGTTTTCTAGAAACTATATATTCTTTAGACATAAATTGGTGAACCTCAAAAAGTTTTTATATACCACTAAAATAAAGGAAAGCATCTATCTAGTTGAATGCATTTGTCAGGTTGGCATACTGTTCTTTTATTTTCTTTTACCATCTTGGGATTGTAATATATATATATATATATATATTGTCACATATACGCTCCTACCGCTTGTTGCCTATGGACCTGACTTCGTTGCAGTAGTTGCGCTGTGCTCTTTCAGAAGACGGAGCTCAGATATAGGTAGTTGGGAGAGATGGCTAGAAGCACTCGGTGTAAAAAAGGCTTGGTTTATTAACTTCAGGTTGAGTATAGAAGGTTGTAAGTATTACCAAAATATTCGGGAATGCATATCTCGTAAGTGTCCTGGAATATTCCTCGCGAAAATGTTAACCACGAATAGCAGCGAGAGAGAGGGAGAGCTAGCCTGAAGGGCTGTTACAATTGGATTGACGGGCGGATAGATTATTTGGTCTGGCTGAATATTTAGTTACGTAGTTTACTTTTTATATGTAGTTAATTTAAATAGCACTTTGCCTTATGGCGTTATTAATTTTCACTGATTCACTTTTAAGGCGTGCCTGATCAGAGGGGCTTTTCCCTTTCGGTAGTTCGCACTGATA
>MU197278.1:344-10886 GCA_016904865.1 Pissodes strobi
TATTTTTTTCTCCGAAATTCACCCGATGATGATGTTGTGAAAATTATTGCTCCTTATTCCTTATAATATTTAGCTTCTTTCTTGTTCTGCATTTTTGCTCTATCTCTTAAAATAAAGTGGTGGGGAATTTCAAACTTTTCTTCATTTAAATACTAATAATTCAGTTATTATGGCTGGACCAAATTTAATCAGCTTGGCCTCGTTTAAGAGGTCTTTTTTGGCTCTATTTGCTGTAATTTGAATA
Organism: Pissodes strobi; assembly: GCA_016904865.1. Taxonomy (NCBI): domain Eukaryota; kingdom Metazoa; phylum Arthropoda; class Insecta; order Coleoptera; family Curculionidae; genus Pissodes; species Pissodes strobi. The sequence goes on from MU197278.1 coordinate 589, forward strand.
CTTTTTCTGTGACTTTTACTTAAACCGCTAGATGGCGCTCTTTGACATTGAAATTTTAAATGAAATGATATACATTACACATTTTTTAACATTGTAACGAATTGAACAGTTGGGCGTCACTTTGTAATGATATACTAGCTCAGTCGCCAATTTGCCATGATAGTTAATTTATTTAATCAAAATTGCATGAGACTTGTTTTAATTTTCTTCGGGCATTGTTCGATGTTCGATGTTCTTTTATTAACAGAGATTTTTATATTTCGGGCGCCAAAGTTCCTAGAGATAATGCGAACTGAATATGAATACTTAGATATAAATAAATATAAAGGTAAGAATTTCAGAAACTTGCCCTTATAATTCGTGTCTCACAGACCTCGATCTTGCGATAATTTAAACAAAGGAGCTCAAATAACAATATATTAATTTGACAATTAAATTACAAATATGAGTGATGGTATCAGGTGAAATGGGGATTAACAATATAATTAAATTACAAATACGATTGATGAAATTATTTCTAATAAAGTTTTTGAATAAATTGACTAGCAATGAATATTAAAATTAATGTAAAAGATTAAAAAAATTAATGAATGAGTAAAGCGATATCAGTGGTCTTTATAAACAAATTATCTCCTGATTGGCCAATACTTAGCTTGTCCAACTATTCTGTAACCATGCGATGGTATTGGGATCTTTACTGGAACCGTTTCTGCCTGTTCCCAAGTAAATGTTACTTGGTCTTATCGAGGTCTCACTTGGTTCTTATCGTATTGACACCCTCAGAGGACACAGTAAGTGGACGGACACCTGCTACTTGCCAAGAACGATGTTTCCTTCGGCCAAAGTTACATGTAATAAAAAATAACCTAGTTTTAGACCAATGCATATCGCTAATTAAAGAATATTCAAGGAAATATCGTGTGGACCTCAGTTAGACTGTTACACAGGAGGAATTAATCAACAATTTGAAAATTTACTGGTTAAATCAGGTATAATCAGAAACTTAAATTACAATTTTAAGTTGAGCAAAAATTATAACTAACTACCGTTAAGCAAAAATTATAAATAACTACTGTTAAGCAAAAATTATGAATAACTACTGCCAAGCAAAAATTATAAATAACTACCGTTAAGCAAAAATTATAAATAACTACAGTTACTCAAGATATTCTTTTTCTTTACTTTAAGATATGAGATTCAAAAGAAATTATGACTGAAATTTAAAATTAAAAAGAAAATGATGGAACTACGTTCCAAACAGTGGCTCTCGGCAAATCTAAATAAAATATAACTTGAATTTAATGATAAATAGAAAAAGAGAGGTACAACCTCTCTATAAACGAGTCTTATAACTCCAAATATGTAAATTCTATTACTCCCTTATATGGCCCTTGGCACATAAAAGATAATTGAGCGTAATTACGCATCAATTAATTAAAGATAAAGATAAGGTAATCACTATCTCGCATTGAGATAGAAATTTAGATATAAGATAAGGAAAAAACCAGATAAATTTACACATGTGAGTTTAAATTTTCATAAATGCAAAGTAGTGTCAGTGTTGAGACGCGACAGGGCAAGTGATAATAATTATATATGCTTGATGTTACAAATAAACTGAAATTTTAATGAAATAAGCCTGAAAAGAAAAAATATTAAACCAGCAATACTATGAGGGAAAATTCGAAGGAATTCTACCGAAAATTCAATTTACGTTTTCAAAATTCAAGACGTTCAACCAATTATGCTTTTCAACGTTTTAATTGGATCATTTATCTCATGTGAATACCACTATAGGGCACGCGGCGTCAAACCAAAGAAATACTCAATATATACAAATATTGTAATCTATAGTAAATTAAATTCATAAATTGTAGGTATTAAATAGCGTACTACGCCCTCCAATTACCAACTACATGAGATAAGCCCGTTCCCAAACAGATGTCACTAGCGATTCATATCCCAAACATCGAAAATCATTCGTAATTGAACTGAATTTAGTGGAGCGGAATAAGCTAATATTCCGTTACAACATTGCTAGAAAGACGACAGAAAACACTGAAAAGTGTTGAAAACAGTAACTCTCTATCTTTTTTTTTAACCGGAAATAATATTATTAATATAAAAATCACAGTAATCACTAAAACAGGTCTCCAAACGAATGCGGGTACGTAATTATAATCTAGTAAGTAGGCTTTGGAAACAAAAATATGTTTATTATAATATTATTGAGAAGAAACGTCAAGTTATTCAATTTGAGTTTTTTTGCATTGCATTTGAGCGCTGTAAGTTATTTTATTTTAAAAATGTTTTTTAAAAACGATAAGGCGGTTGATATGATTGTCGCTTACTTTGAATGTTTTCAAAATGCTAAAAGAGAATATGTAATGCGATATCCAAATCTTCATAATTATGGTAGAGGAGTTTTTCTGAAGTTAGTGCAACGCTTACGTGCCACTGGAACCTTTCGCCGTCCTATATTTCAAAGACGTCCGTCGTCGTGATGGCAATGGTAGAACCGAAGAAAATGCTATCAATGTTTTGGTCTATATAGAATTTAATCCTCATGTTAGTACTAGGACCCTGTCTTTAGAGCTGCCAATATCTCTTTACCATACAAAATATTTTAAAAGACCATAGGCAAGTTTTATTACATATTAAAATATATAAAAACAATCTTAGAGCCAGCGGCGGATCTAGGGACGCGTGGACCTCAGGGCAAAAGATATTTATGGGCCCTTACCCCTTGTATATTTTAAAACTAAGTTAAGGCATTTCTCATAGGTAATACATGATATATGAGTATCACATAAAAAGTAAGAATATAACAATATTTTTTATTCAAGATGAAAAATAATAAAAAGACTAATACACTTCGATGCGATATTGTATTACTAATATCTAGACTGTTATTTTTCGTATCACATATGAAATGAAAAATTTGTTTTTATGTAAAAACTCACGCCTCTTGCATCTCCTATTTTCCCAACAAGACTAAAACTGCCAATCGGCAAACTATTATTGGAAGGATTTTTATTTAAACATGTTTCAGAGAGACCACCAATTTGCGTTCAAGAAATCCGAAAAAAGATCGAAACTGGTAAAGAGAGATCTGATATTAAAATGCAAGAAGCTAAATAACTCGTTACATATCAGAATGCTTACCGGGGACTTCTAAGTGTGAGGATCAACAAGTGGAGTATCAATGACATTCATATTACCGGGTGTCAGTGAAGTTCGTTTTGGCCACTTTTTCTCTTCATAATGACTTTTCCTATCCCGACTGTCCAATTCACAGATGAAACAACAATACCACAGCTTATACCGTACCGAATCAGTTATTTAACTCACCACGTGTTTTGAAGCAATAAAATCCAACCAATGGGAGCATTTTCCTCATATTCTTGGCGTCTGCAACGAGCCGAATTATATGAGGGCGACTTCGTTTATTTATGAATAACAGTACCGGTCTGGTGTCCAATGTAGTGTTATCTTTTTCTATTACGACAATTTGCCGAATCGAAGAGACATAAACGGAGGTTGAGTCGGAAACTGAACACACCGCACAGCGTTGGACTCTCGATTTTTTGACAAGAAGCAGCAGGTTACGTTCTTAGATTGGATTGTTTTCGTGTTATTATTTGTGCTCGATTGTTCGGTGATTTATTTAAGTGTGTTAACTTTTTGGACATTTAATCATTAAAGTGTATTCAATATTAACCATGGTCGTACGTTGTTTTGTCTGCAAAAGGTACAAGAAAGTCAATCCAGCTTCAGGATATTTTAGTTTTCCGAAAAATGAAAGGTTGTAAGTAGATGTTTAGATTAGGTATTGAGATTAAAGTATAGTTCATTCATATCACATTGCATGATAAATTAATATTCTTCGTCGATAATTGTTTGGCTCCCTTCTGCAGGAAGTTTATCTTTTTAAACTTGAGACATAAATAATTGTAGTTTTGTCTAGCCTCTTAGCGTCCCATAATAAAGGCAACCAATTTAGAACCGTCACACTAATATTACAAAGGTTGTATGTACATTTCATTAGAAATAAGTGCTGAACAATGTCACATACCTACAACTATATAAATGGATTCGAGTGACGAAATATCAATTTATTAAGGCCGTTTGACACGATCACATTTTTGATAAAATTTCTGCTCGTAGTAATCTTTCGAAAACGGCAATCTTACTTTGCGCTCGAAAAACACACAGAACTTTTTCTACAGCCGCATTTTTTAAAATTAAATCCACATTTTTCTCTATACTTATTCTGAAATTTGCAAATGACTATCAGTTTTGACATATTATATTCTGGCTTCGAGCTAGAACAGGATTGCCAGCAACAAACTGTAACAAAAGCACGACTGTCATTTATTTATCTTCGGTTTCCATGACCATTCATAGCACACTCGACGGAAAAAGTGAGATTTTTCTATTCCATGTTCGCGCTAGAGCGCAAAATACGGTATTCATATCAAAATATTTATATATTTTTTTACACTTATAAACACCATATTCATGGTTATGTATAAATGACTGATCATTCTCGATCTCGTTTACCCTTTTTTATCAATTTCACTTACATATTATGTTTAATTTAATTTACTAAAAATGTAAACTAAATTAAACCCAGTCCGTCTCTGTTGAGTTCCAGCTGGCCATTAAAACCTAACATTTATAATGTATGAAGGGCATGCGCGAAAAATGAGGAAAGCATGAAAAAGTCAAATCTGGCTTCATCGACATCAAAGGAGCCGACGTAGAGTTCAATAACTGATTCGGTACGGTATAAGCTGTGACAATACTTTGTGCATGTTGAGCCAAAGTAACATAACCTTTAAATCGCTACAAATGTTCCACTTAAAGTCGTTATACTTAATTTTTCCAAAAGAAGCTTCATGTTGTCATGGAAGAGACAATGAACCAACGCCACTCAGCTGTATCAAATTCATGACCAAACGTCTTCATAACAGAACTGACGCCATTACAAAATACAAGTCCATCTTCCATAGAGAAGAGCTTCTCAAATTCTGCGTGTCGATTACTATAAAAAGCAACTTTTGTTCCGCTCTGAAAAAGATACCAGTCTTTTAACCTGGAACCTAGAAGTTCGGCTTGCTTCTTAGATAAGTTTAAATCACGGACGAGGTCGTTGAGCTCTTCTTGACTCAGAAGATGCGGCGCACAAGAAGACAAATCTGGTTAAAATGTTGGATCCAAATCCATATGTTCGCAGCAAAACTTTCTTGGCTGACTCCGTCATCAGCACTTTCCTCGTCGCTTGGTGTAATGTTTTGTGGAGGTTCAGGCACAGGTAATTCCATGCTGTGAGGTACTGGTCTCAGTGCAGATGGTAGGTATATTAGGATATTTTAGAGTATGTTTGGATTTTGAAGTTATATCACTTATACCTTAGCTTTGTAAGACAAAAATATCAATCAGTAATATGGTCTGATGGTTCCCTACAAACCATAGGAATAGCAAAAGGCATATATGTCGTTTACTTTTGCCCAGGCTGCAAGAAGTCTGACACACGTAATACAGCAAATATGGGGAGCCCAATCGGAATATTATTGAGTCTTTATTGTTGTGAAACGTCACACCAATTTTATTTATTAATGCTCTTGAAAATTATTTTGTCCTTAAAAACATTCTCGAGTATTATGAAAGCTATAAAAACTCTTATTTATTAACGTTTATCTGAAGCCTGACAGGTCATTTTGACCGTGCTCGAATTTAAGGCTGTTTCTGTTGCATTTTTTAATCTCTATAATGTGTTGATGTATTAATGGTTCTTTGTGATTCGAAAGAAGTGCGTGGAAAGAGACAAAGAACAAAATTTTAAGTTAGTGAGAAGTTGGTAGAAGTCACGTAAGGTCTACACGGGCTGTCGAGCCTGTAGTTGCTCTGCCCTTTTTTTTAATAATGCGATAATAACAAACTGGCCTCTGAGCCATTTGTTGCTCTGCTCTTATGTTACGCTCTTAAATCGCATCTCTGCAGCTCTAAATTACTTTTTGAAGTTCTCTCTGCCCTTTTTGTATTGCTCTGTATTTAATTAAATGTTATCGCGAGAGTTGGAAGAAGTTTTGTAAGTCAAAGTGTATTTTGACCACTTACAAGCAGTTCTGTAGATGGTTGTTTGTTATAGTTAGTAAGAAGTGAGAAGAGAAACGCGTAGTGATTAGACTGATTAGTGGTTAATTTAGGGTTGTTGTTAATTTAGTTTTTAACGCATTGGTGTGGATATTTGACACTAAGTGTGTCGGACGAAGAGTAGGTTTAAGTACAAACATTTGACTAGATCATACCAGTATTTAATTTTCTTTTGTACATAGACGTTTCGTTTTTATTAATTAACATTAAAGTTAATCAAATTTGGACTTTTGTGTTTAATGTGGGTTAATGTAACTTTTCCTGAAACAATAAATTCAGCCTATGGCTGTGGTCCTTCGAACATTTAACCAGAACCAGTTACGCGGTTCTACGACAGTGTTACGTCCCCCTTTGTGTTGGAGTGAGAAGCAACATCCACTCCCCATCATTTATCATTTTCATCTAATCCTTTCTGTATTATCATTAGTTTCATACCTTACTTTATAACGGTTCATATGGAATATACCAGTGGCAAAAAAACCATTTATAACATTTCTTTTTACACCAGTTTCTTGATCTTCAGGTTTGTCTTTACTTTAAGTCTTTACCATGTCCATTTTTTCTATTGCAATTCCTGTAGCATTATGATTTTTAAGTTAAAATATTTCGCCAAGCTACTTTGAATGTTTTAAAAAAGGCCACATCGAGTGATTGGCAAATATGTGTAGAATTTAGCACTTGTTTTCTTCACACTGGGCTAAAACCCGATCATTAATTTGTCGCCAATAAGCACTTTTCTGCCTTCCAATCGTTTGGCATGTGGAAGAAATGACCAGGAGAACCAATCTTCAAATGTCACAGTGTCCATCCAACCGTCTGAAGTTCTGTTAAACCGACAGCCTTGCGAGCGACATGCTGTGGTGCAGCATGAATATCCACCTATTCCGCCTTCTTTCCACGTATTAAATAGCTGTTCGCTTTTGTATATAACGTATGGTGGAAGAACTGGAAGAAGAGTTCCATCGCCAGATCCGCAAATCATTATAGATGTGCAGCTTTTCGAATTATTGATGACATTTTCTCGACATTTAACTTCTCTTCTATAAATAAGCTTTTTACTCCCGGGGTCGTCACCAACATTTGTTTCAACATAATTGAAAATATTACTGGGGGGAACATTGTTTAAAGTTTTCTTCAAATTATTAAAATAAGTTGACAGAGCTTCTCTGGAAACTTTTGCTTGGACTTTTTTTTATATTTCCAGCGACACGTTGCAATACTTGATTTTTATGGCGTCCCAATAAATTTACAGTCGAGTCTTTTCCAGGCAGAGTGAATTAAATGAAATTTTGCCAACCTTTCCCAAGAATAAGGGAAAGCCCCAATCTGCGCACTTTTGAGACGAATTAAGAATAACTCTTTCTTCAGGCTTTGCGAAAACAGGTGGCCGCTAGTATTTGTGTTTACCATGATATTTATTGTGTAGAGTCCCATATGGTATTTTGTATCGCTGTGAGGGCATTTTATGGAAAGCTCCTCGTTACATGCTTCTTCAACTGCTTCATTCAATTGTTTATTGGTATAATTTCTATAGTTCCGGGTGCCTGGCTTGCGCTCGTACTTTCGCACCATCTGAAAACGCCAATAAATTATTATTAGTCCAGTAAATGGATAAAGTTTTTTAAACGGGACAAGTTTGATACCTATCAAAGTCGCCCCACTGGGTGAATCAATCACATGTAGAAATAATGATGCTATCATGCAATTAATACAAAAGTTACAATTAATGCAATACCTTTGGGTACTCGAAGTAATAGAGCTCACAGTTTTACTTCGGAAAAATAATTTTTATAAAAATGGTCAAAATACAACATATTTATAACAGCTTGAGTATGGCGGACGTGAACTCGCATGAATTTATTTACGTACTAACGAACATAGAAAAAGGTTATGGCGGACTTTCGGCGGCAGGCTTGAAAAGTGAGCGGGGGAAGTTATGGCAGTTATAAAGCGCACTAGAAGTAGGTATCAAACTGCAAGCATGTCAGTTTACTGAACCATAATGAACCAAAAAGTAAAAAACATACTTACCTGGGTATAGTATAATATGTCACGAACATTAATTTAATGACTGCTATTATTATGACAATGAGTCGTAGACAAGTACAAGTGTCGTAACGAATGCGAGTGCCATAATAACGATTAAATGTGAGTCGCATGTAGTATTTTTCTATGACCAGTCATAATAATGGAATTAATTACTTACATTTTCAAACTTTACTACGTAAAAAGTAGTAACTTTGGACTGTCCAAATTGATAAATTGACCGAATATTGCGGTGACGTCTAATTTGTAGTAGTTATAAACCTCTGTACCGTGGTGAAACATCTGTATCGTAATGAATCTCATTAAAGAACAGGTAGTAAATGTCTACTAAATCAATTAGAGTGTAAGAGTAGAAAAAATGTATATTGGAAATCAATAACTTATGGCTATTATAGCCCTGAAAGAGCCGCCTTGTGCCAACATAGGTAAACCCAAAGATAGAGTGGGACGCCCTGTATGAAGCTTTGTAACACAGCCCCCCTCCGACTGACCACGCCAAGATTCAAGTTTAGATCGGGATCGGACAGCGGCACCAGAGATGCAAGCAAGCAAAAGGTGCTTGTTACCGCGACGCGCTGTGCAGTGCCGTGGAATCATTCGGTTTCGTAGGCGTTTTGGTGCTTCGTGGCTCAACTACAGGTGGTACTCGGTACGATGACCGTTGACCCTAGAGGGGGTCACTCTGCGGCATGTCCTCCCCATGGCAGGAGGGCTGTCTAGCCCAGTGCCAGGACTGCGCTAGCGCTTGTTCCCATCTTCCCGGGCTTTCCCAAGAAGAACCCTACAAAAGGTACGGTAACATAGAACCGCTGAGCCGGCAAACAATGCATTTTCCTTCACCGTTGCCATGTTTCTTCTTACTGGCCAAGCCGGAAAAATTACTAACCTAAATCTACTGACCTTTAATTATTGTGTTTTAGTTTGATTTTGTTTTTAACATTTCATTTCATAAAAACCTTTATAGTACTTTTCCATTACCGGCACTGGATAAATAATTACTGCCACAAACCACTGTCAATTACTAATTTGGATATTATTCCTGTGTAAATTCTTTGTAAACACGCACTTGAATTCGTGAATATAAGTTTCAATTTAATGCGGGATGCTAGTGCAGTTGCAGTCAGGCTTGCCAGATTAGGTTTTTCTCAAAAATTAGGGGATATTTTTTTCATTGGTGTATTATTTTTATTTGGGGATTTCTACTGGGGAAACAATATTTACCTGGGGAATAGCAGGGGATTTTAAGTTTGACGCTACTCGACTCAAATCTGATCTTTTAAATCACAAAATCAGATAAAGACACAAAAAACCAATTAGTCTTGGCATAAAATGTAAAACATACATATTTTACTAATCTTGCTAATTGCCGCATAAAAATATTCAATCCGCCAAGTGTTTTTATATAGTTTTAAAGAAATTTGGTTATTTTACATAGGAAAATAATTTTGGGCTAAATATATGAATCAGATCAAGAAATAGGTATCATATTATTGAAGTGAAAATGTCTTTAGGCGCGTTTAGCACGTTTTTTCCGGGTGTTGAATCAAATAGAGCCATCACGCTCGGCTCTCTAACGTTCATTCGGGTTAAAGTCGGCTCAAGTCGACTTTAGCCAAGCGAGCGAGAGAAATAGTACGATCTTGTCAATTCGTAATATATTAATTCGAATAATCATCTACCTAACTACCAAATAATAAACATAATAATCGACTAGGTATAAATATGTATTCCGTATACGTATACCAGTTTTCGACAAAAAGCTTCGAGTAAGGTGGTGGATAATAGTGCGAGAGGTATCGGGTTCGATACCAGAAGCCTTCTTTCGAAAAACTTTTTTTTTATTTTTATTTAGCTTTTAATAATGCTTTATTGGAGTTTTCACTTCTGTCGTACGGTCTTGAGCTCACATCTTTTCTTTTTTAATCTTGTTTTACTGTTGGTTATAAGCTCTCTCTTTCATTTGAAAAAATACACATTTTCCTGGACAAAGTAGCTTTTATTTGCACTAAATATGTATTTCTTGATCTTGAAGCTTTATTTGTAACTGAGCTTATTTTGGGAGTATTTTAGAGCTATGGAGAAAACATTTTAGC
>JAEQML010082275.1:0-10885 GCA_016904865.1 Pissodes strobi
TAAAAATAATGGATGTTTTTATTGGAGAAGCGAAAGTTATATTTATTAGTTTTGTACACTTTGTCCCAGATTAACCATGAAAAATGACGCCACTTTATTTTTACTAAATGTTGACTTGACATTTTTAAGTATGAATCCGAATTTCTATGGTTTTTTTGAAAATTTTGCAGCATCTAAGTATTTCATCATCCTACCAATATTGTAATAATTAACATTAATTCATAATTCAGGTTCATATTTATAGGTTTCAACTCATTGATAACGTCGTAGTGATCAAAGTGGCGCATTTTTGCAAAAGAAGTTACATGGAGTTTGCCAAATGTTTCTCTTTAACTCCCTTTCATTGGTAGAGCGTGTAGTGAAAGAAATAACTCTAGTAAGATGCGCCTCTGACTCCCTCCTAAGGGGAGTTAAAATAAATATTAAGCAAATTGCCTCACCCCGACTTAGGTGGCAAGTACTGTAGTAATTCCCTCGCCCTAAATTCAATATTTATTGTATTAGTGAATAAGATCTTTTTACAGAAGTTTTCTAGGTGTTTCATGATATTTTCGTTTTTGTCTTATTGTTAGTGATCTCTTTTGTTACGCTTTCAATTTATTTGTGCTATTTTTACGTGATTAGTTGTATTGAATATGTGTCAATATTTTTACTAGAGTTACCGTTTTACACTGTGCTTTTAATATTATACAAATATTTATTGATAGATATGCATGCAATAGGCTTAAGAGCAACATCTAGCTGGTAATGTGGAGTGGGTTTTTCATTATGCGATTGTATACTAGATTTAGATTTAATTAATTTTATAAGACGAGGCGAGGTCGTGTGAAAAAAAATGTGAAAAATATTATGAAGTAGAAAAAACACTTATTTAAAGATGGATATTCGTATTGCAATATAGGCCAATAAATAAACAGAAAATAAATATTAATGTTGTATTATTTCCAACTTTAAACTTATTTAAATATGATGATTTCCGATGAACATACATAAACAATATAGAAAATATGACGTGTGCTTAAGAACATCACACGATAGAAGCTCCGATTTTTATCCGCCAATATTTTTAAACAAATTATATAAATATGGCATGACATTACTGGAGTGCTACACATACAATTGTTACTTTAATGTTTAACAATTTATCAACTGAATCCAATTAATGATGCTATAGAATTTTCATAATTCAAGTCGATCTAATACTTGGGACTCTAATTCACAGTTTAATCTATTGTTGTTGGTCTGTAATGAAAATATATCCTTACCTTTGTAGTTTGATTGACTAAATCACATTATTAACATCGTATGCTCCCAGTGGAATTTTTATCACATCATATGGAAAGTGACTTGAATATTCATTAGTTACGTTTTATTTTATTATAATTCACAGCACTCCCCTCAAGTTATTTTGGTGTGTCAGTTGGTTCCTTTACCACCCGAATATTTATGGAGGTTGTTGAAGGCGCCGGGCATTGATTCCGGTACCTGTTGCCTGCTATGCGAGTGTTCGACCACCTAAGCTAAGCCGCCCATGGAAATACATGCGTCAGAAGTTAATAAAGGCCCAAAAGGTATCATATACTGTTTTCTGAGAAGGTTCTCGTCAAATAATTAGCTTTTCTATAAAAATATATAAAATAAAAAGCTTAATTTTTATCTACAAATCGATGTTTTGCATTTTCCTTCAAAAATCGCGACATTTTCGAAACAAGGAAGTATTTAGAGAATTCTTCTCCTTTAAATTTCTTATCGAATTACTGTCCTGGGTTTTTCGCGCCAAATCTAAAATTTCCACTTGCAACCGTTTTCTAGGAAAATGCTAAATATCTAAAAATTAGCGTTACATACATGCGTAGACAGTGCAGTCTTATCCAATACCAAAGAAAAAAGATGTCGAACGCGCCAAAGGAAGTTTACACTCCAACAGTAAGTCAGTTCGTATTCAACTTATTGAAACTCACGAGTATAACTTCGAATTCGATGCACCTACAAACTGATGCGATAAAAGCTTTCCTCTAAACCAACCTAATCCATATTACCTCTGAAGATCATGTTTCATATAAGAATAACAGATGACCCTTAAGGCTGAAACTACTTAGCAAGAGTAAAATATAATGCCTTGTTGATACGGCCATTAACCCAAAGTTGATTTTACAGAAAATATATTATTTTGAATGAATGGTTATGGAGCGTCTGCTATACTGAGCGAACTAAAATTGTTCGTAATTAGTCAGACATGGAACATGAAAAGCGTTAAAAGCATTTTCGAGTTTCGATATTGTATCGATACGGACTGAAAGGAGTTCTGTATCGAGACAAAAGTTACGAATTGATTATGTTATATCGCTATATATCGTTACCTCTCCAGGTGTGTCAGAGTGTCAAGTCAATTTGAGCAAAATTTTCATTGTTGGGAGGTCTAAGAGTAGTGCTTTGTTTAGAATTTCAGTAGTAGTAGAAGCAGTAGTAGCAAAAAAGAGGTCAAAGGGCCTTGCTAATAGGCTCGGAGTGCTCTTGCAGTATACCCTAGATCTTCCCTCAACTACCCGTCCCACCTCTTCTTCTTCTTCTTCTTTGAGTACCGTGTCCATTACCGAACGTTGGCTACCATTCTGGCTATTATAACTTTATTGACTGCCGCGCGAAATAGGGATGTGGTGGACTTATGGAACCAATCTCGGAGGTTCTTTAGCCAGGATGTTCTTCTTCGGCCTGGCCCTCTTCTTCCTACTATTTTCCCTTGTATTATAAGGTGAAGAATTCCGTATATATCTGATTTCTGGATGTCTCATCACATGAGCAAAGTATTCCAGTTTACGTATCTTAATTGTTTTCATTATTTCTGTATCCTTGCCCATGCGCAGCAAGACGTCTTCATTTCGAACCCTGTCGACCCAGCTAATGCGGAGTATTCTCCGATACACTCACATTTCGAAGGCTTCGAGCTTCTTTAGTAGTGTATCTGTCAATGTCCAACCCTCGAATCCATACAGCAGTATTGGGGATATGTAGCACTTTACCAGTCTAATCTTCAGTTTGTTGCTAAAACTCTGACTACAAAGTACCTTTTCATTTTAAAGAACGCATCTCTAGCCTTCTCTATACGGATTCTAACCTCTTTGCTCATATCCCAGTTGTCGTTTATATTGCATCCGAGATAGGTGATACTGTTGGTCTTTTCAAGTAAAATTCCATATGCTGTAATAGCTGTTTGATGCCCATGAACTTTGGTGACTATCATATATTTAGTCTTTTTGGTGTTGAGCTTTAGTCCATATTTATCACAGACCATGGATACACTGGCGACTAGGATCTGTAGATCTTCTTGACTACTAGCAAACAGCACCGTATCATCTGCGTATCTTAGGTTATTTATATTTACGCCATTAACCTTGATTCCACTATCAATGTTCTCTAGTGCTTTCCTGGAAATGAGCTCTGAATATAAATTAAAAAGGTGTGGCGACATGATGCATCCTTGCCGGATCCCTCTTCGTATCTCTACCTCCTCAAAAACGTTCTGGGCCACCCTGCCATTAGCTCGTTGATGCCAGTATAGGTTTTTGATGATGCGTAGGTCTTTATCATCAATGCCGACTTCCTGGATAATCTCAATCATCTTATCGTGCCGCACTCTAGCGAAGGCCTTCTTGAAATCTATGAAGCACATATCGTTCCTAGATTATTGCGAAATCCATCTCTCCTTCAATTTTATTATATATTCTGGAGTCTATCATTCGCAGGAAGATTTTTAGTGCGTGGCTCATTAGGCTGATGGTGCGGTATTCACTGCATCTTTTTGCATTACGTTTCTTAGGGTCGTTACAAAGGTTGACCTAAGTCAGTCTGTTGGTATATTTCCAGAGTCGTATATTTTGTTGAAAAGCAAAAGAAGATATTGTTTGCCGTCCGTTTCCAGGAGTTTAATGATCTCTATAGGTATCTCATCTGGGCCTGCTGCTTTCCTGGTTTTCGCTAGTTTTATAGCCCTTTCTATCCCATTCATAGTTATCGGCGGCCCTGTTGTAATATCTTGGGTTTCGTTTTCAGATCTTTCGTCGTTAAAAAGTTCTTCTATGGAATACATAAAAGAACTTCCACCTCTTCAGCTTATCTTGATCGTTTAGAATGAGTTTATCATACTTATCTTTGAGGTTGTTTGTTGTTTTGTTGTGAAGTCCGGCTATTTCTCTTAATTTTCTATACATGTTAAACGTGTCGTGTTTTCTTTGTAGTTCCTCTATTTCAGCACATCTGTCTTCATACCACCCCTCTTTTGCGGCCCGTATTTTCCTTCGTATTTCGGTATTAGCTCTCTTGTATCTTTCGACGTTCTTGTTTTTACATTTTCGCCCTTCATCCATTAGACCCAATGTTTCATCCGTCATTCATTGCTGCGTTTTCTGATTGATCTTTTTCATCCCAGAGGTTGTGTTTAGTTTAAGCGTTTTGACCTGATTCCAATGGTCTTCAATGTTGATTTGCTGTTCCGCTTCTTCAAATTTTCTTTCCAGCTCACTTGCTACTATTTTCTGGTTTGCTTGGAGGTGATCAATATCTAATTTGAAGGATTGCTTAGGCTGCTTTACCTTTTTCAACTTCAGTTTAAGAATGCCGAATAGCAGGTTATGGTCGGATGAAATATCAGCGCCCGGGAATGTTTTAACTGATTTAACTGCGTTACGGTACCCATTGTTAATTGTGATATAATCAGTTTGGTTCCTTAAGATGTTATTAGGAGTATGTGCTGGAGAGGTCCAAGTGTACAGTCGTCGTCGTGGTAGTTTAAAGAAGGTGTTCATTACGGACAGCTGTTGTTCCTTGCAAAATTCAACAAGACGGTCTCCTCTGTCGTTTCTTTCACCCACACCAAAATCTCCGGCAATGATCGCTTCTCTTCCCTGTCCAATCTTGGCGTTTAAATCTCCCATTATGATGGTGATGTCGTTCCCATTCAGTTGATCGGTAACGTTTTTTAGCTCTGCATAGAAGTTCTCTAGGACCTCTTCGCTGCTTTCAGTTGTGGGCGCATATACTTGAACGATATTGACCTTAACCGGTTTTGAGTTCGGTTGGATCATTATGAGTCTATCTGATTCATTGCATACAGACTTAATGCATTTGTTGACTTCTTTCGACACGATGAAGCCCACGCCATTCCGATGGTAGTTGCTGTCTTTTCCCGAATAGTATAGGCTGCATTCATCGATGCTGAAATTTCCAGAGCCGGGCAATCGCATCTGGCTGATGTCTAGTATTGGTATATGCAGGCGTTTCATCTCTCTTATTGCATTATGTATTTTTCCTGGTTCGTAGAATCTTCCTACATTCCATGTACCTATCTTCAAGGCAGAATTTGCATCGAATTTTACATTGGTTGGTCTTATTTTGTTCTTCTCGGTATTTGTTGGTTCATACATCGCTTTCAATACTTTGCCACCCGGAGATCCGATTGGGGAAATTACGCCGGAATTAATTTTGGTATAGACTGCCATGTTTTGGGATTTGTAATCAGGTGGTTTCCCGTGTCCTTCCTAATCCCCCTGCCGTTGGTTGTTCAAGCAGCTCTTCCGCCTTTGAGGACGATTTCTCGACCTCAGGACCAGAGATGGCCCTACCTTAACTTGAATTAAGGTTTGTCTATAACCCTAGACAGGAGCCCTTACAAGGTGCTATCATTCGGAGCCAGATGAACCCAGGTTTTTTACAAGGTGTTACTTCTTTTCCTCCTCCTTCTTCCTCCGGGCTTGGGGCCGGCATCGGCCCCACCTACTATATCCCTCTATATCCCTCCTGATTTCCCGATGAAAGTCAGAATTTCTCTCCATGTCAAGAACACGGCTTGCCTCGCCCCTACAAAGGGTGAGCATCTGCCCAGGTAATGGAGAGAGGTTTCATTCTCCTTTCCGGACCCCCGGCAGGTAGTGGTTCTCCGCAAGGCCTATCAGGCTCATGTGTCTTCTTAGACTGCAGTGACCGGTAGAGTGCTCAGCGACCGCCTATCTGTCCTCAAGAGCAATCCCGTCCTGGCTTTATCAGGCTCAGCAATGAAGTTCTTGGCCTGTCTACCCCCCTGAATGTTTCTCCACTCTCTTGAGAGGGCCTGATGAGTCCGCCCTTACCTGAACTCTAGAAAGGACTAAAAAGGATTCCGGGCCTATACAAGGGGTGCTCGAACTAGCCTGACAAGATAACTGTCGCCTTGTTCTCCACTACTCCGCTGTGTCTCGGTACCCATATTACCGTCACTCTCTTGCTCTGCGCCAGCTTCTCCAAAACACCCTCGCAATTTTGGACCAATTGAGAGTTAGTTCTGGGTTCAGTTTGATGTGAAGAGTGTTATGAGGTCAATAATTTATTTACTAAGGAAACAAATCGGCCCTAATGGTATCCTTATGGATGATAATGCCCGTCCTCATAGAGACAAGATTGTCCAAAATGCTGTAGATGAAGTTGATTACTTGTTTGGGCTGGTCTCCATTATCCTTAGACATGAATCAAAGAGAACTCGTTTGGGATTATCTTAAGACAGCAATAATTCAAAGAAATAACCCGCCTAAAAACCGCTAGGAGCTCATAATTGTCGCTCAAGAAGAATAGGCTAAGTTAATCCAAGACACAATTAATAACTTCATAATTGGAATAGTCTTTCGTTTGGATAGATAATCACGGGAGATGCAGATAAAGTAAACATGACCATTAAATTCTGTTTGGCATCACATTGGTCGACCTCATCATTCTTAATCCCTGGAGCAAGAACTATTCCCCAATCAGTAGGACAATAATATCATCTTCCTTAAAAATCCTGCTTGGGTCCTGCAAAATAGCCTTAATCTCATTTTCCTGGAAATAAGTGTAAATGTCGTTGAACCACTTTCTTATATCTTGTTCAGATATACTTGCAGAATCTGCTGTTACTGCGTCTGCTTTTCTCTGTGTCAAAACAGGGTGCCTTCTAAGAAAACATTTGTACCACTTGTAGCCAGGAAAATTAGTGACTTAATTGGAAATAAAGGTGACAACACTAAGTAATAGTGACATAACATTGATCCATTTCTTATCGTTTTCACAACATTTTCATTTTATTTTCATCCCTCCGTCTGCATGTCTTACAAAATGTTAAGACCCGGACTGCTCCATTTATTTGTAATCATTAGTTGGACAACTCTTCAAACTGCCCTGTACAGAAATTTGAAATCTTTGTTAGATTTCACGACTCAAATAGATGGAGGGTGTAAGTTTCTCAATCAACTCTTTCCATAAAATGATATATCTTTCCTCAAAAAATACTGATGGAAGATCGTGCCAACCCATTCCCATGTCTCTAATTAATGACTGCTTCAACACTTCCAAACTGTACACCGGCTTTTATAAAAGTAAAAAATACTCTCTTATTTAACATGAAACCGTGTCCAATGCCAAATGACACAAAAATAACTTCCTAAATTTCTCGTTCTATTCTCGTAACGTGGACTTACGGTATACGAAAATACACGTAGGTTAAGGTCACAAGGTTTTTGTCGTAATAAAAAGATTAAAAAACAAGTATGTAATACGCACGTACACTTTATCGAAATGTTGCCAACGTTTTAAGGATTATGTTTTCCTTGAGAAAGTGTAGTAAGTTCCTTACTATTAGGAGGAAATATAATGATATGGCAAATAAAATGCATCGGTCTATGCTCTATACACAAATAATTATAGTATATTTTACTATTGATTCAGTACCGAGGAGTATTATCGAGATTGGTGAGAATTTCGTGGCAAATTATTTGGTCCTGCAATATTAATGCATTGTCTACGAAGAGGTTTCTGGTCATTGAACTATCGAATGGCCGTCTAGATTACCAGATTTATATCCTTGGGATCTATTTTATAGGGACATTTAATAACATATTTACGAAACATCATCTAAAACTTACTACATGAAAAATGGTGCTGGACATTTCCAACACTTAACCAAGTATTTTATAAGATGATCGTAGATCTTTAATTCCCCATTGTCTAAATTCGAAAAGAAAAATATCATTGAAATGGGAGTTTAGCGCCCTTTAAAACGATGTATCATTTGGCTACCTTTGCCATTTAAATTTGTAAGAGCCCCGTTGGAGGTTGAAATGAAGATAAAATCAAAATTTAAAATAAAATTTGCATTGTTCGACCATTTTTTGATTTAATTGAGATAGAACGGCAGGAACCTGCGTGGACTGTTTTCGGTGGCCCTTAAGCAACGGTGAGACATTCAGACCAGATGCAATAACGCATACATATACACGAAAATGATTTGTTCCTCGATTAAATTTGTAATAAAAATCCTGAAGTTCAACCTAACTACAATATAAATTTAATAATAATAATAATAATAATAATAATAATAATAATAATAGTTTATTTACGGAATAATCCAATTACAATACCTAACTGCTACTTAAAAGCTATAAATTTAATAAAGTATATTATAAAAAAAACGAATGTAAGGTAAGTTTAAACAAAATTACAATATATTACATAGACAATACAGCCATTGACAGTTATCAATATAAAAAAAAACTTAACAACAATCGAAGCATGAATATATGTTCCAGGCTCATGCTAACTAAATAAGTCATCGCCATCAGATATCATCACAATATAGGTACTCTTTATACGGGACCTAAACTGAGGGAAGGACATACCAAAAATATCGACGTCATCAGGCAAGTCATTGGCCAATCTATACATCCTGTCAATGGGCATATTAGATTCCTATTTTATGAAATCGTGTTCGAAGTAAATATTCTTGCCTATTATACCTGCCAGGGAAATGCAGATTAACCCAATCCATGTAGTTCCTTCTATCACTCAATTCTGCAAGGTTCAGCAATGCATAAAGTGCATCATAATTTATATTTTCAATAGGAATTTTTAATTTATATGCAATGTGCCTTAGAAACCTTCTTTGAACTTTCTCTAAGAGGACCATGTGACATTGATAGAATGGCGACCAAACTGTACTTGCATAATGCAAGGTCGATCGAACAACAGCACAATACACATTTCTAAGAATATAAACATTGCCGAAATCCCTCAGAGATCTCATAACAAATCCCAATATTTTCATAGCCCTATTGAACATCTCCTCCATATGACGATCAAATGTGAGTTTCCGGTCTAGAATCACACCCAGATCCTTAATATTATTTCCTCTCTCCAGAGCCACACGTACTAATAGTACACTGGATTCAATACATGATGGAAAGTGACTGATGTGCATTTATTAATGTTAAGATTTAATTTGTTAGATTTACATGAAATAGATGAAGATCATGTTGAAGTCTCAAACAATCATTCAGTGAATCTGCAGCAGTAAACAATTTCAAGTCATCAGCATAAAGTAGAAAATTGCAACTCAACATGGTATTGAGATCGTTAACAAAAAAATTAAACAGGAATGGAGATAAGTTGACCACCCTGAGGAACACCAGAGTAAACAGTGATCTCACGCGACAATGCACCTTTCAGTTTTACCACCTGCTTTCGTCCAGTGAGATAACAGCTCAGCCAAGAGAGTAAGGTGCCTCCCACACCCATGGAATTCAACTTTTCAATTAGAATTCTAAGATTTACTCGGTCACATGCCTTGGAGAAATCATTATAGATTGCGTCAACCTGATAACGGCTCTCCAATGCAGCTAACACAAAACATTGAAACTCCAGGAAGTCTGAGATAGTTGATTTAAACTTAGTAAAACCATGCTGCTCCTGAATCATCCTGAAACTTAACCGAGATGTTAAGGCCCTGGTGATAAGAGACTCCATAATCTTGGGACCAATAGACATTCCCGATATTGCCCTCCAGTTAATTACCTCAGAGCAGTCACCACTTTTAAATATGGGAGTGATGTATCTATATTTCCATAATTCTGGTTAAATACCCAAGCCCAAAGATTTACAAAACATCCCCTACAAGACGCTCGAAAGAACACCCTTTGTATTCTTCAAGAACAAAACAGGAATTTCGTCTGGACCACAACCCACTGTTCAAATCAGTGATGGCATTAAAAACATCACAAACACCAACATACACATCTTCCAACAAAACCATCCCTATAATATCATAATATTTCGGTATCCTCGACATACACTTGGGAGAAATGTTCACAAAATAAGCAATTTCTTCCGGAGAATTTGCAATTCTTTCAAAATTGACATGCATGCTAGTTGGAAGGTCATAACCGCCTTTTTCGAATTTACAAAATTTCAAAATTCTTTTTTATTATTAATATTACTTTCTAAGTTATGTATATATTCTTCATACGAAACCTTGGAATATGCCTTGCATTCAGTTCTAAGCTGGGAAAATCTTTTATAATTTGCCATCGAGCTACTCTGTTTATACATTTTGTGAGCTTTCTTCTTATTTATAATTAATTCTTTTAATCTATGGTTGTACCATTTAGGAAAAGTAGGTGTCTTACATCTAATCTTGGAAACATAAGCATCAATTATATAATATAATACATCATAAAATAATTCTACAGAACATTCAATATATGATTGATCTAAAACATTTTCCCAATTAACACTAGATAGATACATATTTATCATATTTTAATCAGCAAAATTAAAGTAATAGTAGTCATACTTCCACCCTCAAATCACACTCAGAGCGGAAAGTCAATGCAGGGTGACAAGGATCACATGGCAGCAATGAATATATAGGAATCAAATCCAAGTATCCCCCCTTGACATTTGAAACAGAATTAATCTGTCTCAAATTATAAAAAGCCATAGATTTCGAAGTTACTAGTACATTTGCAGTAAACCTACCCTCCGGCATTGAACCGAGCGGACAGTGCACCAAGAAATATTAGGCAAATTAAAGTCACCACAGACAACAATGTCA
>JAEQML010082276.1:0-10885 GCA_016904865.1 Pissodes strobi
GCGATTTGCAGCGAACGCGAATCAGTGGCGATGCCGTGCGACTATATTAACTTTTCGTACGGCATCGCCAGCGCTTCGCGTTCGCGTCGACTGTAACGGGGCGTCCTACGTGAGCGATTTGCAGCGAACGCGAATCAGTGGCGATGCCGTACGACTATATCAATTTTTCGTACGGCATCGCCAGCGCTTCGCGTTCGCTAGAAATCGCTCACCTAGGACGCCCCGTTACAGTCGACGCGAACTCGAAGCGCTGGCGATGCCGTACGAAAAATTGATATAGTCGCACGGCATCGCCACTGATTCGCGTTCGCTGCAAATCGCTCACGTAGGACGCCCCGTTAATCGCTCACCTAGGACTTGGCGTAATATAGTCGCACGGAATCACCACTGATTCGCGTTCGCTGCAAATCGCTCACCTAGGAAGCCCCGTTATACGTCCGTTATAAAATTCGCATGTTTCCGGTTCTACTGTGAGAGAAGCCTTATGCCAGCCTCGGCCGACCAACGGTTTCTTATTCGGCCCAACTAAACAATATTTTTTATCATGCAAAATCCACAGTTCAGACACCACACTACTAGGACAACCGCCTCTCTGACAATTACAATCAAGATCCATTGTTTATTATTGATTTCTTTCTGCGTTCGTCCGAAAATATCAACCTTCCTTGCCCGCTGACAAGCCGCAAAATTCGACATTCTGGTATTGTTAAAGCCTAGTTCTCAGAGCTTCGACTGTCGCCAGCTACACTCTCTTTTGGCCAATAAGACAAGGAACGTCAGAACCCCTAACCCCCTCCACAGTATCGCCAGTTTGTTTTCGCTGTAGTTGGTTTGAATCAACTTCACTTAATTTTCATTGGAGATATTGCGTAAAATGACAGATGATTGACATCATCGTAACGTGACAGCTGTCGCGCGACTTTGAAAAGGCAAGAAGTGGGTATTGTCGCGGGCGGCAGTCGATGCTCTGAGAACTAGGCCTAATAGTTGCTAGGAAAACGTAAATAATAGCCCGGGGATATTACTTTTTATCCGATCGGACGAAAAACTACACCTTTCCGATGTGTTTTCTCACCGTAAAAGTCATGATTCCATATTAGCGGCTAGGTCGCGCCGATCTAGAATCGTTCCCGATGACGAAATACTGCGTGCGACGCATCCCTCTCTGTCTTACGACTCCAACGCCATCTAGTGTATGTAGCGATGACTCGAGCGATTGTATTCGCGCTACAGTGGCTTTATACAGGACAGTGACGACAATAGACCAGAGCCGCCATTTTGGAGCAAATTTTCTTAAAGGTTATATGGAAGTTTCGTGTTTTTTGCATTTTTTTAGCAAGAAGCTAACAAAATAAAGCGACTGAAGTATTATAATGGTAGGAATATGTTAACCGGACCCTTAGCTAACAAAACTTTAATAATTTTCACGAAATTAGCAGGCAAAATAATTGAACGTATTATACTAGCATTTGAAAATCCCGCATGTATAAGCGGCAAGGAACATGTTTCTGACTCTCTTTGAGCGTAGTACAGAAAGGGACAGAAACTCAACCGAAACTAGACACTTATCAGCTGAATTGACAATAATATAAGTGGGGTTATGAATCAAGATTGTGACAGATTGGTACGTAAATATCATATACTTATTATATATATATGGTAAATATAAATAATTATTTGTTTTTATTATTAATAACGTTTTAATGTGATAATCAGAATAGTGGTCTGTGTTCACGGCATGAAATTTTAGTACTTTCTCCATGATTTGTGGTATCTTTTAGCGAGGTGATGTTATAAATAGTAAGTGTAATTTTTAGGCACAGATCAGAGAGAAATTAATAACTAAAGTTATTAATTTCTCTCTGGCACAGATTAGATTAACT
Organism: Pissodes strobi; assembly: GCA_016904865.1. Taxonomy (NCBI): domain Eukaryota; kingdom Metazoa; phylum Arthropoda; class Insecta; order Coleoptera; family Curculionidae; genus Pissodes; species Pissodes strobi. Next base: position 1,884 of record JAEQML010082276.1, read on the forward strand.
TTTTGAAAGGCACATATGAAGTGGCGAAGCAGGTATCCAGTTTATACAGCAGTGGATGCAAGAATGGAGGCAAGCAAAGCATAATTTAAACAACATGACATCATGTACCATGTACTTCCATTACATGGAATTCTAAACTTTCAACAGAATTGATCAGTTTAAAATTAAAGCTGCTGCCCATGTCTAGACTTAAGAAGACTTGTTCATGTTAAAAACATCTTATTTATTTATAATCAACACAAAGAATATAAAAGCTTATTTCAATTTTCAGCTTTGACCAGAGGGAAAAATTAGATTTAATAAGGATGCTATCAAAGAATGGATTCTGAATATTATGATTTTTATGGATGTTGACTACAAACAGAAGTTCATTTCATGTAATGTTGGGAAATAAAGTAGGTACATTATTTGACAAACCTGTATTTCATCTAAAATAAATATATTCATTTTACTCAACGTTGTTTGATTAACTTACTTCGATCTCTTCTTTCTTGTCGATAAAGGTTTAAGCTAAACGGTAACAATAAAAAAAATCTTAAATAAAATATACATATATTACCTAATATATTTAAAACAATACAAAACAGGAATACACCTCCGGTTATTGACAAATGCTAAATAAAGAACCTTAACATGGAAAAAACTGTAGTTTCTCGACTTAAAATTTTTAATACAAATAAGTTTTTTCAAGGATTACTAGCATATTTTTGCATTAATTTACTTTTTTTCTTGCTAACTATTTTTTATTGAAGTACTACATTTCTACTAATTATTTTTTGACTCATATTATGACAAGGTTCTGTGATAACTGTACTATCAATTCTCCATTTCTACTAGAGATGGGAAATACCGTTCCCCTACGATACCGTTCCAAATGATACCGCGACAAAATACCCTACGCTTGTGAATTTTATAACTGGCACCGTGAGCCTCCGTACCCTCGGTTACTATGCTGGGCGCCTTCGCGCCGCTGGCCGCTGGTATTTTCGGGAACGGCTATTAAAGTGTTTGGTATCTTGTAGGTTTGGAACTAGAACGAAAAAAGTAAATATAAATAACGGATTGTGGAAACATGACTGGTGATGTTCAATTGATGAGTATTAATTTCATTTGTTTTGTATTTTTGGTCTTGGTTGTTTTTATTGTTACAAAGCTGTGTTAATAAATATTAGAATATTATTATTATCGTTCCTGGCGGTCAAGAACTCAAGACATTTCTCAATGAAAATAGATTTTTACTAGCTACTGACTTGACTGCTAAATTGTGTAAACTTTAAGTAAGTAGCGTGACTAGCATTAAAATGAATTTTCGTTCTTCGAGAATTGATTTTAAATAATAATTTTACAAATGAGTGACAAATAAAATATTATTTGCGTATAACGCAAATTGGTGACTTGATAACTGTCAGTATATTTTGGTCAGCTTTAAACGGTTTCCTGGCTAAACGGTATGCTGTGGGTGATAATGAAATTTCACTTTAGTTACATTTCTTTTAGGAAGGGTTTGGTAATAACGATTAAGACCAACAAATTATTCCGTAATAAAAGTGTACCTACAGTCTATGTTTCTAATAATAAATAGGTACAATCATCGAGATGCATTGTTCCAATTGCTACATGCGTTTCATGTGAGAGAATATTTTATAAATCCGGACTTATTATTTCTGATAGAAGGTTAAGTTCCTCTAAAGTTAAACAGATATTATTTTAAAACACTAACCAGGAATATGAATTGATTTTTATTCTGTGTTGGGTAAGATTATTTTGGTTTTCTTTTCATACAGTAATTTTATTTATAATAAAATGTGTTCTGTGTTTGATATCAAATGTTAATTTATTTACCTACACCTATTATTACTAGGAAAAATTTAAATTCCATACAATAAAACATGATTTGATATCAGTGAAAATCGGTATTAATTAAAAAATAATCCATTCATATTAATTTTTACCGCGACAGAAATAATACAGCGGTCGAGTATCTTTTGCCTAATAATCGGCTCTACGTTAAAAGTAACCGTAACCCACGGTCACTTTCGTGACCGTAACCGTGTACATGGAACAGCGACAACGGCGCTCCTGGCGCCTGCTTCACATACCCGCTTGCGTTATTTAAGGCAGTTCCAATGTAACTGGTTCTCTCGGCGTGGAGCGCGATGCCGCGACGGTATTAAAAAATACCGCGACAAAGTAACTGTTCCACAGATACCGTCACACCACTAATTTCTACAAAAAAAAAATATGTGCATAGTAAAAATCCAATCCTTGCTCGGAAGAAAGCCTCGATATGGAATCTGAAGATTTCAAGGCAAATTCACGCTTTGTAGAAGCCTCTCTTTCCACGTTGGGTTTGGAAAAGTAAAATATGGTTGGGATAGCATTTGGCTTTAACTTCTTACGTCATCTTTTTTCCTCCCACATGCCTGGTGCAAAATGAATGAAAAGATAATCCGTTAGTACATTGTAATGTAATTACATTAAGGAAATTGAGGCACGGCAAATATTTGCCATGATTGAGGCATGACATTTGACGAACATGTTACTTAGACTGTGTTGTACGATGCTGGCTAAGCTCGAGTCAGCTAAACCAAGATTGGTGGTTGAAGAATCCCATTTAAAATACATTGCAGAAAAAATGATCTAATTTGACAGCAATGTATAAAAGAACCACCAGTCATAGTTCAAATAGGCCGAGTTTAAGCAATACCTCCTACGGAGGTATTGGTTTAAGCCTCTATTTTACAACCAGGCTCTAATAACTACATAACAGTAACTATATGATGTTAAGCATGGAATGTTATAAATGTTAAAGTATTTTTTGTACGTCCAGGACTAAAATGACAACTTGTTTACTTATACTGTAACTAAGTGTTTCAAAGTAGAACAATACAATATTCAGCTGGTAAAGAAAAGCCTAATATAACCTTGTACATCAAAAACGGCATGCACGTGCAATCTACCACATTCATATAAATACAAAGAGTTAGAATATAACAACAGTCTTTGGTGTGACAAAAAAGACTCTTGAAACAATCACCCTTCAACTTTACATGCTCACGTTTTTTTTTAAATTACTACATTTAGGATTTTTATGTATTGGTGGGCCTGTAGAACGCCTGCAGGATATGTAAAAGCCTACTTCTGACAAAATCGTATAGATAATCTACTTTAAAATACCACTTATTTACCTACCTTGGTACCTACGAAATCAGCAAAACTACACTTTAAAACGTAATATAACTTTAATGTCTAATTGGATATACCGAAAGTACACACCCATCTTTAATAATCAGCAAAAAAATGACCAGAAAAACGCATAAGATCGCTATAAATCACAAGAACTTATCCACAGCCACATACGAAAACAAACTAAATTTGCTCCAAAATGGCGCAGCCAATCAGCGCGTTGACGAAACATTGTCGTCACTGTCCTGTATAAAGCCACTGTAATTCGCGCTATGTCTTCGTGATGCAATCAATTTGCAATATAAGCCGTGGTGGTCTAGAGGTTTAGATGGTTGGGTCTCAATTTTGTGGCTATCGGCGGCGGCCGGCGCGCGGCGGCTCGGGTTCGAACCCCGTTGCTTTTTTTTTATTTTTTTTACAGTTAAGTTTCCAAACAGTTTTTTTCCTGATTTTGGGTATGTCTTGGGTTGGTTTTGGTTAGCAAACAGTTTTTTTTCTTGATTTTGGGTATGTCTTGGGTTACGTTTGGGTTAGCCTCTGGTTAGTTTCCTTTTCTTGAGCCCCCGTAGCGAGCGGAGGGCCATACAAAAAGTGAAATATTACTTATTGTAATACGTGCCCGTACTTTGGATGCACTTTTTACGAAGTGTTTCCTCGAATACAATCGTGTAGGGAACCATTCTAGACCGGCGCGACCTAGCGACTAGTTAATTCCATCAGTATATTGTATTCGTTGCTTGGCAACATGCAATAACTTTACGGGAATGGCAATACTATTTGGCATTTCCTACGACCACTTATGTATGAAAAGGAAGAAAAGCACAGTTAACGTGGCTGGAAAGCGCCTTATATCGCACGCATACTGAAAAATGTTTCACATACATATTGAAAAGTAATTTCGACAGGACTGTTTGAAAAGATGGCGGAGTTATGCAGTTTGACAGCATATTAGATTTGACATATTATGTGGATTTATTATACCCCCTATCTCCCCGGAGACCCAAAATTGTTCGAAGAAAATGGGGAAGAATAGCAAAAATGTAAAAAATTGCTAGGAATGTTAATAAAAGTATTATAAAACGAAATAAGAAAAAAATATTAATAAAAAATAAAAAAGTTAGAGAAACGCGGTTCGGCGCAAAAAAAAGCGAAAGACTTCAGCTAAGAGGTCGGGGATGGCAAAAAAGTGAAGAAAAAAATGGTCTATGAAAAAAAAAACATTTGAAAAAATTGAAAAAAACGTAAAAAAAAATCGGAAAGTTAATAAAAGTATTATAAAACGAAATAAGAAAAAAAATAATACAAAAAAAATCAAAAGATTGTTCGGAAAGTTAATAAAAGTATCATAAAACCAAATAAAAAAAAAATTCGGAAAGTTAATATGAGTATTATAACACGATATGAAGAAAAATTTGTGTGTGCTTAAGACTACACCATAGAAGAAAAAACTCCAACAAGCGAGGTCATCGTTTGTCACAATTTCGATCCGAGCCTTCGTTGTACAGGGTCCCGTTTTCGTCCAGAATTTTCTTTTTCCCCGGCTACATTCCCTGAAAATTTCGGCCCTCTACCTATACGGGAACATGCCAGTAGAAGGAGCGTTACGTTACGTTACATATCCGAGCGTGACGCGTGACGGCTCGGTCTCATTCAACCCCACAAATAAACGCAAAACGCGCCTATAGGAGTTTTCACTTAATAAAATAAAAAGTTGGCGAAAAGCGGTTTTCGGCAAAAAAAAATTAAAAAAAGGAAAAAGAATTTAAAAAAAGTGTCGAAACCAGGGGCAAAAGTTGAGAAAAAAAAAGATTCAAAAACAAAATAAAAGTTCAATTCCTTATTTTTCTTTCAGAAGTTTGACTTCAGTTGTGTGCTTATAAAGGTGAGGCAATAATTTTTTTTTAATGAACAACGTTAATTCTAGTCCCGTTCGCATATTTACACATCCTCACATACAATGGCACCAGGGTGCTGAAATCGGTTAGGTTTTGTAAGCGATTTGCAGCGAACGCGAAGCGCTGGCGATGCAGTACGGAAATTTAATATAGTCGCACGGCATCGCCACTGATTCGCGTTCGCGTCCGCTGCAAATCGCCCACCTAGGACGCCCCGTTACAAAACCTAACCGATTTCAGCACCCTGATGCCGTCGTATGTTAGGATGTGTAAATATGCGTCCCGTTCAGCAGTTGAGTCGTCATCTTGTCATTTTGACGTCCTTTTTAGTAGAAATCCCGTTGAAAGCGGTGTCGCAATTTTTGCTAGTGGGCCTTGGCATTGAACAATTTTATTAATATCATAGCGAGCAGTCAACCAAAGTAGTGTCAAAAAGAGGTTCTTATCGACACTCCTTTGCGAGTCGAAATGGAATCATCTGGAACCCAAAATAGAATAGATTCCAACACGCGTGTAATTTTAAGAAAACTAAACTAAAACGTGCTTTTTTGTCATTCTCATAGGTGGACGTAGGAAAAATAGTATTCATTACTCGTGTGAGAGTACTAGTAAAGTTGGAAAGTTTCCAGAATCTTATGATGAATTAGGCATCGCGAGATCCAATACCAAGGAACGATACGGCAAATATGGCTGCCGTGAGGTCTATGGATGTATCTATCAAGTTTGATAAAAATTGCATTTTTCCACTGAGGGTACTCGTTATTAATCTACCCTTCAAAATAGCTGTCTTCTAATAGGAAATTGGAAAAAAAATGGGTCAAATAGAATGAATGCAATTTCTGGTACCCACATACTTGGGACTCCGAGTCACGTGAAGTTAATATTTGTTCGTACTTTCAATAATTTATGTATTGTATAGTACCTAAAACACGTTGAATAATAACTGTATTCCCCAGCCGCCAGGTGTTCAAATTGATGATAAAACTAATATCAGACAACTGTGGAGAATATTTATGTACTTACATACATGTAAATTGTATATTTTTTACCTAATAATAATTATTATACCGATAAAAATGGTTATTTATTAAATAATGGGTAAAATATCGCAATTCCACATTGTTCTGCGCATATATCTATTTTAATTATTAACAAAAAAATCAAATTACATTTGTTTGCAATTTAACAAAAACATAATATTGTTTCGGAGTCTACAGGATTTATCAACTATATAAAGAGCTTTCTGGTTAAAATTAAAATGGTTCCTAACTGTTTAGACACGTTGTATAAACATCTATAGTTAGAAATGTTTGCTTCAAGTTTACTAATTCAATCCCTTAGAAATTGGTCGCACTTAGCTAGTTTTCAATATTAGTTTACTCATTTTCGTCCCCTTTACGGCATACCGACGTATGTGTCATAAAGTCAAAAATTTAGTTACACCATGAGATTCTATATTATTAATATACTTTTCATATGACAAACCGCTGAAACTGTTTTTATGGAAAACGAACAAGAAGTAGATACAGTTGCGCCGGTCTGTCATGTGAAAAGTATTACGGCTAGCCTAACAACCATCCGAACGTTTTTGTGCTACCCTATAGAACTAGCCGCCGCGTCGTCGTGCCGCTCGCTTCTCTGTATGAGTCATCGCCCGGCCGGCTGCGAAGATTCAGGATCGCTGGAATTATCTCGATGGCCTCGTCGAGATCATATAGAGTGGCCTCGGAATACTTCCCGAATATTCGTAATAGATTTAAGATTATATATAAGCAGACCTAAGGCGAATGTTACTCAGTCAGTTAGTTCAGTTAATCATTGAGTGTTGAATAGATATTAGTGGTAAAGTTATAAGACTAGTTTATACTCGACGCGCCGAACAGATTCACCAATCGCGGAAACAATTCGTCTTATTTTATGATTGAATCGACCCAATGTTTTGTTTTTCATTTCGATTTTTCTTATCCATAATACAAAAAATAAAAATAGAGTGTGTTAATCAAAGTTCCTATGTTTGGAATCAATGGAATCATAAAATAAGAAGAATTATTGTATCCATGTTTTTCGTGTTTGGTGAATCTGTTCGGCGCGTCGAGTATAGTGAGTGAAATTGTATACAGTGGTAGTGAATAAAGAGAGTATTAGTTGAAAATAGCAAAGTTGTAATTCTGTTAAGAACCCACGGGAAAAACGTAACATTTGGTGTCAGAAGTTGGATTGTGAAGGGACCGGACTTGCGAAGTATTTTTCGAGGAAAGAAGTACAATTACGTCAACGAGACCGTTTGATTGGTGGATGCTGGTAAAGTTTTATAACATTCTATGGTCAATACAAGGCAACAAACGGCGGAAATGGAGCAAATAAATAAAATGTTGGCCGATTTTATGGATAATTTAAATGCTGAGAGGCGAGCGGATCGGGAAGAGGAAGAACGTAAAAAGCAGATAGAACTGGACCGGCTTCAGAAAATTTTTCAAGATCAAGAAGGCAAAAGGCAAGCAGAACAGGACCGGCTTCAGAAAACTTTACAAGACCAGGAATATAAAAGGCAAGCAGAACAGGACCGTCTTCAGAAAATTTTAAAAGACCAGGAAGACAAAAAGCAGAAAGAACAGGACGGCCGGCTTCAGAGAATTTTACAAGATCAAGAAAACAAAAGGTAAGCTGAACGGGAGGAGGATGAACGTAGAAGGCAAGCTGAACAGGGCCGGCTTCAGAAAATTTTAAAAGACCAAGAAGATAAAAGGCAAGCAGAACAGGACCAGCTTCAGAAATGGATGCTAGATGTAATTGTAGGCGAGCAAGGAAAATTACAGAAGATATTGGACGGGCAAAATGAGAAATTTGAAAAAGAAGTTGGTAATATACAAAAAGAATTTGGAAATGTACAAAAAGAAGTTGGACATGTACAAAAAGAAGTTGGGAGTGTACAAAAAGAAGTAGGAAACGTACAGCAAGAAATGAGGAATCTACAAGCAGAATTTATCAGACTAAAAAATCAATGACCCACCGAGAGGGTATTCGCCACAGGGCATAACATCAAACCTCCAACGTATGATGGTCAAACCTCCTAGACAATGTACAGGAGGCAATTTGAAGCCGCTGCTGTTGCCAACGGTTGGAATAACGAAGAAGTGGCTACATCACTAGTGGTAGCGCTTCGTGGGTCTGCCCTGGAACTACTGCAGACCATTCCCATCAGCCAACAAATGAAATATGACATACTTGTAGCTGTACTGGAGAGACGATTTGGAGACCAACACCGAAGACAACTGTATCAGGCACAAGTTAAGTCCCGACATCAGAAGCCTGGTGAAAACCTGCAAGAATTTGAGGCAGACATTAGACGTCTCATTCAATTGGGCTACCCTGGAGCAACAGAGGAATTTCAAAAGGAACTTGGTGCCCAATATTTCGTGGATGGTATTAGAGATCCAGAAACTCAGAAAATGCTACGCTTAGCCAAATTTGATAACAGCAGCGAAGTTTTGGGTAGAGCTCTGGAAATCGAGGCCGCCTGTAACATCTCTAAGCCAGCAATCAGGGACGTATCCATCAAGGAAGAAAATTTGGCGAACAGTTGTGAACTAACTGAAATGGGCGGTATTTTGAAAAAATTAACCGAAATTCTTCAGGGCACGGGGGGATTCCGGGAGTCACTAGAAGTTAGGCCATACAACCATAATCAGTGCTATAGATGTGGCAAGACTGGACACTTCAAAAGGGACTGTCGAGTACAAAGATTCCAGGAGCCAATAGAAGATAGGCCACATAACCGAAATACATTAAATAAATCAGTGCTATAGATGTGGAAAGACTGGACATTTCAGAAGGGACTGTCGAGTACGGATATTCCGGGAGCCAACAGAAGTTCGACCATGTAATTGAAAGGCTATAAATCAGTGCTATAGATGCGGCAGG
>JAEQML010082277.1:0-10884 GCA_016904865.1 Pissodes strobi
CCCGCTAAATCGTGCACATCCTGGCAACATTAAGCTGAATTCTTAGAAAATAATAACCATTTTATTGCAGATTTCTCATGGTAGTCTAATTGTAGCATCAAACTTGCCCATATGCCTTAATGGGTACTACCATAGAAGCAGCCCGAGGGCTTCTTATAGCGGTTCTAAAGCACGCTCCATGAGGCATCGAAATCACACTTACGACGCCTGAGGGGTACTTATTATTACTTAATGGCCATTTTATTAAAATAAACTGTATTGTCGGAAGTCGCAACTTTTAGCAAATGACGCATTAATATCGCAAAAGTAACATATTTGTTACCGTTTATTTAAAATCCAAATAAGAATTCCGGTTTTGAAAACAGAAATAGGGTACCACCAATTTGTTGAACTCCTCCGGCACTATTTTTAATAGAGCCACAAAGGTCCCATGGACGAGACATCTTCACTCGTGAGTCACTATGATTGGATTATAACTATCACGTAAGATGACGTCATAGTTGTGTACCAATCGTAGCAGTCCCCAAAGATCTGCGTATATTTTTATTATTAATGCCTGGATATAGACAGATACTAGGAGGAATATGAACCTTCATTAGAAGGAGGAGGTGAAGCAAGTTTCAAGATGTATTGAGGCGCGAAAAAGAAGAAGAAAGCTAATTAGTTGGCGCTTACTTCAGGCTTTAGCTATTGGCCTGACTATGTGAAAATACACCAAACCGGTCCTACTAGGATGGTATAGGAATGTGAGCAAATGAAATTGAAATAGGATATTATTATCCTTAAACAATAAAAACTTTGCAGGTATGCACAATTAAGATTTATAATTACAAGTTCTACGTGACAAGAATGATCTGATCGACTCTGAAAAGGAACCGTGCATAACTGATGGGAACTGACCCTCATGACTTGCTCTGTCGAATGCCTTGGAGAAATCTGCATAGATAGGGTCAAGAGGGTATAATAAGCAGATTACCCTCCATTAATCGAACATAATAAATTGAAATAATAATCAATACCTCTCCATTACTTTACATACGATCTAGCTTGAGTTTTCGAAGGGGTTGAGACCCTAGAGTCAGGCAGAGCAGGCTCTCAGTCATCTAACAAATTGCTCTTTAAGAACCCAATAGAAATTGTAAAATTTTCTAAAAATAATAATAATAATAATAATACAGATATAATTCATTATAAAAGGAGTTCATAACCAATAAGAAAGGGATATTTAATGCTCGGAGTAAAACGCGGTGGCCGAGAAGGCCGATCGGCCGCTTCATAAATAGGCGACGCGTTATTTGTTGGGAGAATTTTAGATCGCTATCGAAATTAATTTTAAATCGGAATTGCATCGGTAGCCGGTTAATTTCCTGCGCTGGTATTTTTTCGATTAGCGAAAGCAGGGCTGGAGTCAGGTTTTTTTACTTGAATATATAAATCGATGACACTATGGTGCCGCTGGACATATAAAGACATTCAGATTCTGATTTATTGCTAAATCGTATACAAATTAAAAGTTCATTTAATTAAAATTACAATTACAATGACAAACGAAATGGCCAAAATACACCTAAGCTAGAAACAAATTGAAATAAAGATCTGAAACGTCACATACAAATCAAAACACAATGTCACACCTCTCTAATTCATTTACTCAATAAAGTGCTTTTGAGGGCAAGAACTTCTTTGATGTGTCTTTGTTGTTGTAGCGGAAGGCCCCTGGAGGAAAACCGTTGGAATACTTAATGGCCAAAAACTCCCAAAACCATGACACCATAAGATGGCAGCCAGCTGCAGAGAACATTGCTGAAAATGACACCTGCAAGGTTTCGGAGCACAAACGCACTCCTGCTAGCTCCAAAAGCAACATAATCTATGTGAGAGTTCCACTTTAAATTTGGATCCAAGTGACTCCAGGACATCGTACCTCAGTCAGTGTTTCCATTTCTACTTCTGCAAATATCACTCGGCTCGTCTTTAAGGCTATTCCCATCACAGGTGTTAAATCTCAAACTGATGGTCATTGATACTAAAAACAGAAGGAGGTCCAGAATTGGTCCTTATGGAACATTCACTGCTAACTGCAACTTCTCTAACAAAGCACCCTCCACCTGAAATAAGCTTTGATAAGTTGTAGGCGTTTCGCCTCAAAATTATATGATTCAAACTTGCTTATGAGGAGAGTATGAGAGACGCACGCTTTGCTCATATCCCAGAAGAATAGTGCTAATATACTTTGGATTCTCAAATGCCTCGAGTATCAATGTACGAGAGACAGTGCTAAAAAAAGGCAGGTTACACGTTTTTTTTGTTTTTGTATGTTCAGCAGGACTTCTTAGGAGTTCGTGTTCGTTATTCCAAATTCCAAGATCATAGTGCAACTGGTATATACATGTGCACTCCTGTGAAGCGAAAAAGTCGCCGAGAGGTTGCATTTATTATAAGAGGATATTACTACCTTATTAAATATGACAGAACAAATTAACCCAAAGGCTTATTGCTTTGACATATAAAATCCTTATCTGAGTATCAATACATTTCGCAATCATATTTAAATTCACCGGAAGTAGTGATATAGGTCTATGGCTTCCCATATCACCATGTATTGGCACTACTAGAGTTTGATGCAACAAATTTGGAAAGTGTGACTCATTCCCTGAATCTCCTTTCTTACCAACATATGAACGTTTGTGTATAATCATCTCTATACTTTAGACCACCATCAACTCGCACTGTCCTCCACTGTAAGGCAAAAATCCTGCGCCATAGCGGGCTTTGACCCGATGTCAGGATCGCATAAGACATAATAGAATGAAACCTAGGAAAATATGCAGTCCTCAACACATCCACGGACACTGTCCTTGACAAGTGGTGCAACGTGTATATGCCGCTCCTCAACTTCTTTGTCAACCCTTCTACATGTGCATCATCCCACTCAAGACCACTATCCATCTGTACCTCCAGGGACGGCGCAGTCCCACGAGACAATGGACATCCCTGTGCACCTCTTAAAGAAAAAAGGAGTTTGCCAGTCTTGGATTCATTTCAGACTAAGCTATTTTTTTCGAACCAGTTTCTGGCACTCGACTGTGCCTCATTCGTGCCACTCACCAGACCATTCACTTGAGGTTGTCTGATTGAGATGGTAGTATCATCGGCAAACAAGACATAATGCTCCTACCCGGATTTGAGAAAGGTTATTAATATAAACCAGGATCCATTACAGATCCCTGCGGCACCCCAGTGCTCATGATTCTTGTGTCCGACGACACTCCATTCACCACTACCCTTTGAGTTCGTCCTTCCAAATAGGATGTTAATAGGTTAATATAATTCTGACCAAAATTATAAATATGAAGTTTTTTGATGAGCAACTTGTGCCATACACAGTCGAATGCCTTGCTTAGGTCGCAAAGATGGTACCAATATGTTCTTTGTTTTCAAAACCATCCATAATGAATGATACCAGATTTAAAATAACTTGCACAATATTACGTCCCGCCCTAAACCCAAACTGCTCATCACACAGTGCTGAATTTGCCTCGAGAAACAGCGCCGCTCTCGAAAACATACACTTTTCAAAAAATTTTGCCGAAATTAGAAGCAGGGAAATCGGAGGATAGTTAGAGACATCCGTCTTATCTCCTTTTTTAAAGATGGAAATCACAATGGCTTGGTTAAGACAAGAGGGGAAAGTACTCTCCTTGAAGCAAAGGATTATAAGTTTTGTCAGTTGTACTACAATGAGGTCCTTGATGACCTTAATAAGTTTAACAATTTAACAAACAAACCAAAATCATCCCGTGCATCTTTGTTTTTAAGCCCATTACAACTCCTCTAACTTGAATAAAGCTCACCTCCCCAAATTCGAAATGTGACCGAGGTGGAGGGTCCAGCCGGAAATGAACATCTTCTATAGAGTACTGTGCACCCCCCAACTAGAACCTCTGCCACTTCTGAGAAAAACTTGTTAAATTGGTTTGGGATGATTTGCCCACTAGGTCCCCGATGGTATCTTTCCCGGTTTTTGTTTATAATTTTCAAGATACTTTTAGGCTTGTTCGTAGAATCGGAAATAAAGATATCATTATACTCCTTCTTCACCCGTTTTATAATTTTTTTTATTGTTTATAAAAGTGTTTTTTTGTATAAGCAAATCTGGTGATGGATAGCTCTTACACAGGTCAGTAAGATATTGCAAGTGATCACGCATCTCGCATGAAGGTCGATATTAAACCATGGAAAAACTGTTTGTGACAGTTTTGTATTGCTTCTCAGGAAATGCTCTTTCAAATATGCTCCTTTGATTTTATTACAGAAAAGCTTACACTTTTCGTTTACAGAATTATTATTGTTGCTTACTCCGTTGTTGTTTTTGCCTTCTATGGGGGGCGGGCGAATGCCTTCCAGGAAATCCCAAGGGGTTCGATTCCCGTCGGTCGCGACAGATGTTTTGTTTATTGTTTTTTATTGATTTACCATTTTTTCTTAATTTTGGGTTAGCTTGGGTTAGTTTGGGTCAGTTTTGGTTAGCACTTGGTTAGTTCTTGTTGATTGAGCCCCCGTAGCGATAGATACGATAGATACCTATTAACATTTATATTATAGCCGCCTTATGACAAGATGATTCGGATTGCGGTACACTACCTTAGATATGAATATGCTCCCCGGTCAATGTACAGAAGGCTAATTTACCTAGATCTATATACTTTTGCAGCATAAGCTTAAATTGTCTTAAGGGCCAAGATTTGAATTTTCTGATCAGATGGGTAATTCTTGAGTCATTGGAATAGCTTCCACGTGAGACAACACGATATAATAGATATGTATTAAATTGTATTGATTCTTTAACGCGATTGTTTTCATCTATAAGTTTACTCAAGGATACGGGTCCTGACAGATCAAAATCCCTATTCTCTGCCATGTTGCAATGCCTCGATAAAATTAAAAAATATCTATCAAAGAATCCATCAGAAATTGCCTATAATCATTAATTTCCACTTTTTCTGATCGTGACTAATTTTTCCAGGTTTTTTGAACCATTTAAAACTACACATTTGGACCTAAACGTCATGCTAAAATACTAGAAGACGTATTTCATTAAATATCCAATAATGCATCAAAGGCAAAACTTTCAATTTTTTTTGCGATTTTCTCCATATTTCCGTTTTACCTCGATTTTCTCGTATTTTTCGACCTTGTTGTTTGCGAATCTGAGATTGATAGTTAGCTGACACGGTTGAAAATCAAAAAAATCACCAATTTGGCATTTCCAATCAGATCGATGCGAATTCTGGGTATGGTCTTCTCATATCCCTCCTATTAACGTACGAAAATTTGGACACTCCTAATTATACGATTTTCCTGTAATAATACATTAAATGGTGTCATGTCCAAACTGGAAATGGCGAAAGTTTAAATTCAACTGGCTCAGCCTGTATCATTCCTAAAGGTTCCTAAAGGTTCTCTAATTCAGTTTTTAACGTAGGTTCTCGTCAAGTAATCGGTTTAAAAATAATAATAATAAAAATAAAACCATTAATTTTTTTTTACCTAGAAATCAATGTTTTTACATTTTTCCTGAAAAGCCTATATTCCTGACATTTTTGAAACAGAGAAGCATCTAGATAGAGAGTTTTCGTCTAGAAATTCGCTATCAAACTTTCGTCTCAATCTTTTCTATCCTTGCGATTTTTCGGTACTATCGAAAATGACTCTTTTTCAAAAATATACACACCCAAAAATATTCGCTAATTTTCGAAGGTTGTACTTATTATATATGACCCGTAAGAATAACCTTGTTGCACCTTTTTATATGTGTTGTTATTATTATTAATTAATAAATGTTAATTGCTGGCCAATTTATACCCCCATACAGACCATGTTTGAACCGTCTTGATCTCTGCATACAATTCTTCACTAAGTAAAACAAATTAACTCATTTTCTTTATTTGCCCTTCTTTATTTATATATTAATGCTAATTCAATTTCACTTAAACTTCAAACAATTCCAAACTCTTTTTTAATCAAAACTGATTACTTTAATTACGTTTAGAGTATCTTAGATTTCGTAGGATTTCCTTTCTCAACTCATTATGATCCCATTTAATAGCGTTCTAATGAACTCTAAAAGTGTAAACGGAACATGATCACGTTTTGGTAAATGTAATGACTGAGTCTTTAACGTTCATTTTTATTCGTTTTAGTTTTTTGGTAATCATATTCCAGCTATTCGACTTGTTGGATAACCGGTAATTTGTTTTGTGTACCACAATAGGTTAATTAGCTATGTTAATCGACAAAATACAGATTAGGGTAAATGTCCGAAATTACAGAGAGACGTCATGGATGAAGTTTGTGAACGAGCTTGGCACGGAGGACGGCTCCCTGTGGAAACTTGCTAGGCAGGTTAGGGGAGGCCCAGTCGACATTCCCGCCATCTCACGCAATGGCGAGGTCATCCTTAGCGACCGTGGGAAGACTAAGGCCTTCGCTGACTTCCTGGAGAGCGTACACAGGGAATCACCTGATACCGTGCCATTGCACGCTCAAGTAACAGAGGTAATAAGGCCCTTCTTAAAACGTTATCCTATCCCGCCCTCTGTAATGGATAAGCTCCGTGTTACCCCGTCAGAGCTTCGCGGTGCTCTCGGTCGTCTGCCAAAGAATAAGGCTCCGGGACCTGATAACATCCCTAACCTACTCCTGAAAAACCTACCCAACAAAACCCTTATTCAACTAATGCATATAGTAAACGCTATACTTCGTCTGCAACATTTTCCTAGCTCCTGGAAGATCGCGTACGTGGTACTGTTCCCTAAGCCCGGGAAGGATCACAAACTCACTAGCTCATATCGCCCTA
Source organism: Pissodes strobi (assembly GCA_016904865.1). Classification (NCBI taxonomy): domain Eukaryota; kingdom Metazoa; phylum Arthropoda; class Insecta; order Coleoptera; family Curculionidae; genus Pissodes; species Pissodes strobi. The sequence goes on from JAEQML010082277.1 coordinate 6,860, forward strand.
TTTCACTATTGAACACCATGAGTAAACTCACGGAGCGACTCATATTGTCTAGGATGAACGGGATAGCCCTGAACCGTCGTGTACTCCCTCGGGAGCAGTTCGGTTTTCACAGCGGACATGGTACTAGCATGCTCGCTGCGAGGATCGTACAGGACATATACGACGGATTCAACATAGGGCATTGCACATCCCTATTACTCCTAGACATTGAGAGAGCGTTCGACCGGGTGTGGCATAATGGTCTGCTGCACAAGCTTTTCATTAAGCACGAATTCTCCTTGCATTTTGCAGCACTATTAGCGTCGTACCTGACCGGGCGCGCTTTCTCGGTAAAAATAGGCAAATCACTCTCTTCCCGGAGAGAGATCAGAGCGGGGGTACCACAGGGAACGGTACTGTCGCCACAGCTATTCAGTTATTACATAGCAGATCTTCCGTTCCACCCTGAAACTTTCTTAGCGTTCTACGCGGACGACACGGCCCTATATTCCCACTCCAACACAGCGCAGGAGGCGACAGACAAACTGACTGCTCATATGGAGCTAATCACTAAATATTATGAAAACTGGAAAATACGATTGAACGCCAATAAAACGGAATTGGCCGTATTTACCAGGAAGAGGACAAACACTGAGACAGCACCCATCATTATAAATCACACCCCCATCCCATCAAAAAGCTCCGTCAAATACCTGGGAATCATTCTTGATTCGAAACTCAACTTCGGCAAGCATATTGCGCACGTACATGTCAAGAACAGGGATGTACTGCAGAAGTTGAGGCCTCTAATCAGGAATGGTTCCTGCCTCAGCCCTCGCAACAAACTCACCCTATATAAGTCCATTGTTCGGCCATACTTGACGTATGGGGCACCGGTTTGGTGCTCAGCGGCCGACACGCACCTCAAGAAATTGCAAGTCCTGCAAAATAGACATCTGAGGGCCGTCTTCTCGGCGAGCCGGTATACCAGGACTAGGGACTTGCATGCCTGGGCCAACATTGAGTATATCAATGAATACGTTGACAAAATGGCCTGCAAGTTTTTCACTACTGGAATACGGGGCTCGCCGGGATCGACCCATATTGCAGACTTGAGGTATGGGTCGGCTAATAGACCCAAGCACGGTCCCATACACCGGCGTACAACCATGTACTTTCTGGAGCCACGGCCGCCAGAATAATGGACTTCCTGTCAACCCGCATCCCTTCAGACCCATCCCTATCAACCCCTTCAGTGCCCCTGGGGTCGTCAAAGGATTGCCGACTACCAGGAGCACAGAAGCTAACCCGCAATCCAACAACGCACGGCCACCCAAGGCAGGCCCCCCTCCACCACACGGTTAGTGTGGTGGGCGGGGCTTGTTAAGGGACTTGGCCATACTATAAATACCTACAGACTAACTACAACACAGCGGTACAAACGCTGCTTTCACGTCGCCACCATGCTCCCCTGTTCCGGCAGACGAAGTGTGGCTAAGCGAGCCGGGCATATGCTTGATGTTATGTTGCAATTCTCACCTCACTGAAGCCAGTGTACCACTGACTTCCCACCCACTTACCTTTGTGTATGAATGTTTGTGATTGTCCTGTGTATGAATGAACCAAAGAATCGTGAAATGGGGTTTTTCCTACTGTTTTCCCCATGTTACATACCCTCACCAATCCCCACCCTGGAAACTAAGACGACAGTTCTATTGCCATCCGTGTGTAATTATTGACTTGAAAACATCTGAAAGGCCCAGCCTAAGTAGATTAGTTAAAATTGCCAGAATTGATACTTACATACTAGTCGCAAACATGACTAGGCTTCAACATCGGCCTATCTTTTGAGTTGCTGCGTGCCGGGAGGTTATCTGAGGCGCTCGAAAGGCGTTCGTTGCCTCCAAAAAACGCGACAACCTAGATATAAGTAGACATGTAATAGTTGTAAGGTATATATATCCTTTGTAAACTACCCTTAATAAATGTTGCTTGCTTGCTTGACAAAATATATACGTCGTTTTAATATTCTCTTAATTTTATCTGAATAGTTAGTTTTGTAATTTCAATTTTTAATAACGAGCTTTCTTTTGCTATATGTCAACAATAGACTGACTTATTCATTTATTATTACGCTGATGTATTACTGCCATCTAATTAATTTAATTGTCATTGGCTTGAAGTCAATTCCTTTTTCAACTTTTGTAGAAACAAAATATTGCAACCGTTTTATGTTAATAAACCGAAATTTTTTATCCACCTATCAAACTGTTTCATTTATTCTTTTTAATATTAGTAGTAGTAAGTATAATTGATTTGAATTGATTTGGTTCAATAATTAAATTATCTTGATTTTTTTTTGCTTTGAAGTGATTTAACATCTATTTTTATTATAGATGTATATTTTTTTTTGTTTCGAAGGCTAAGCCGAAAGGAGTTCCAAATTATAACTTCGGGATCTTTTGACTTGTGCTGTCTGGAAGTTGCGCATACTGTGTGGTACCGAGACTCGTACTATCGCGTGATTTTAGATGATTTATTCGCCCTCCGTTGCAGATAAAAAAGAAGCTGATTTCAATGACAAATCTAGGTATGAATCGTGACTTAATGCACCATAAAAAATTGATCCTAGCCCATCTACATATTGGCAAGGGCGGTTCTGGCTCGGTATTTCGGGATAGAAGTAATTCAGACGTATGGACAAATATTGATGAAAAGTTCAAAGCACGTACTTTTTAAGCAACGAAGTTTTTGTCGCACATATTGTTGTGCCAAAAATTAGAATTGACGTGAGCTTTGACATAATTTAAAATATGATCATAATGTACTTGCTTGGAGAGGTTTAGCTACTTGAATAAAAAGCACCCTGTTTATTGCCTTTCCAATGATGAACAAAACTACTGATCTCTAGTGGCCCATAATTACACTTTATTTAATTAGCATAGGTAACATAATGCATTAAACCCATGTGCCAAATATTAGCCTAATCAAATTTAAATTTAAAAAAATATAAATAAATTTTAACCGGGAAACTGCAGATATCTGAAGAAAAGAGGTATGAAGTAATGGTCGATTTCAGGAAAGGACGAGCAAAAAATTGGATTCTTTGGCTCTAGGGCGAAGAAGCCGGACAAAATATTGGACAAAGGATACGATCGAGGAATTTAAAATCAGATATGGCATAGCTGGAAACCAAGTACAATTTCGCGCGAATGAATTTAGATAAATCGCGAGCCCGGCCCTGTCTGCAATTCGAGGTATTGGCTCAACTTAACTGCTACTTGCTGCTCCTTAATCGGTAGCCTTTGAGAACAACTAATATTATCTCTAGATTAATATCTATCTCTAAGTATATCTTGTTCCCAATTAATACTTTTAATACGCCAAATAACTGTGTATTTGGATAAAGCCTGAGTTGCAATAAATTAGATTTAGATGGGTAGGTTCTAGGTACATAATGTGTTACGCGGTGCTTGCAAAAAGTGCCTTATATGGTTTGTAAACACACCTAAAAAATATGGCCCAAAATGTGAACACTGAGCTATAGTTTGAAATCACTTACTTTAAAATTTTACTACGAAATCTCCGGTAAAATCGGCAGAAACCACCGCTTGATTTTTGCTTGAAAACAAATTATTCGATCCTGGCCCATTTTCCATCTTCAAATCGTTTTAAATGAGATTTCAAGGAAACTACTTTACACGAATGACTATTAAATAGCCGAGCGTGACACGTGACGTATGACGGCTCAGTCTTATTCACTGTCCAGCAGAAAGTGTGCTGAACGCATTCACTTAAAAGCGGAAATAATAATGACAAGAAGAATTTCCGGCATAGGCGCCGAAATTTGATAATGATGGCGGGCAAGATAAAAATAAAAAAATAAATTAATTCAATTTTTGAATTTGGATTGTTATTCTGGGGGGAGGGGGGATGTAATTGAAGGGTAGATTAAAAATTCATTCAGGGAGGAGTCAAGAACTCTAGGGAATCAAGTGGAAATTTTTTGAGGCGCTTTCGCAATTTTATCAAAAATTATACCTTTT
>JAEQML010082278.1:0-10884 GCA_016904865.1 Pissodes strobi
AAGACAATGCAATGAAGAAACTTTACACTAATAGATAAGTATATAATTTTTGTCAGTTCCTCGTAATAGGTTCTAAGTGACATATGTAGTTTTTGCAAAAAACGCGTCAATTAATAACATCAAATTTTTAATAATGTGTTAAAACAACACTTCAAAGAATATTTGTATGGAAAATTGAGCTTTTACTGTGATGTTTTATTTGATAGTAGAGCGCTTTTTACAGTCTAGTATTGCACTATGAATCAATCTGGCAACTTTCTTCTGTCATGTCTTTGTATTAAAGTAAAAAGATTTTGTTGTAAATTTACTATAATTGTAAACAAATTTCCTACTATTTGGAGTCAAATAACGGCTATCGTCAATTTTCAGAGAGTTTTTTTACATCATTCTTAAATTATATCAAGAAATAGAACAAATCGCCATGATTGTAATGAAATTTTCAACAAATATTTTATTAGTAAAAAATATAGATATAGAATTTTCCATACAATACTGTGAAAACAACTACAGGGATGATGGTATGTTTAAAAGAAAATATTTAAACATTTAAAGTGGTTATTATAGTAAAGTTCATTTTTGTGTACTGCAAAATTATGGTATTTTATCCATTGTGTGTAGTTAATAGTGACATTTCAAATAATAAAGAATATGGCCACATTGACCACTGTAGTAAATTTTCCTACAGTGTGTGAACTTTTAACTAAAACAATTTAGTTGCTAACGTTTTGTTATTATTATTATTATGAAACATACATATATTTGCAATGAGTTAGCACACAATATTTTTATTTTTGTACCTAAAAATAAGACTAAACATGAACATATTTATTTAATATAGTAAATATAGATGGTAGATGCTAAATTAAGCAAACTAAGTTTCATAAATTAAAAATATAGCAATATACTAATTAAAACTTTTTGTTGAAATTCGGTCATTACTATTCAAGTGCCCCCCGATCAGTTAGTTAAACTATCTCTGACTGAGTGAGCAATGTTAGGAAGTATTAATGGCAGGAGAAACAGAGAAAGATAAAGTTTAAATATGAAAATAGAGCAATTGCAATGATAGGGTAGTTCTTGGCAATATCAAACTAAGACTTATAAATTCAGGAAACGACATTTTGAAGTGAAAACTCATTTAACGCCGTTAGCCGACTGAGAACGGAAGTGATTTGGAGTCGTTGAAATGACTCGATGAAACAGAAACGAGGAAACGGAAAAAGCGACACCAATAAAATTATAATATAATTTTATTGGAATATAATGTAGGATGTAGCCTGTGAAAGAATGAGATAGAACACAGTGATACAGTTGTTACATGTTTACCAAGAGTAAAAAGTAAAAAGTAATTGTTATCCGATCACTAAAGTTATGCAACGTCGATCGTGACCGCTAGCCGCCTCAGAACGTGAAACGAAAGAAGCGACACCAATAAGCCTGCGAATTAATAGAATAGATAGAACATAATTCTAGAGTTGTTACATGTTTGTCAAGAGTAAAAAGTAGTTGTCGTCCGATCACTAGTCACAGGCCGTTTTGTACGGCGCGGCGTATATCGATGTGTAAATCACCCTAGAATTTGTCACCATTCACATGAATCCGACGCATTCGTAGGTAATAACGAGGAGACACTCGTAGTTATGACGGCCGACTTGGTTTCGTCACTCTTTCGATCGAGAAATTTTAATAAACCCGCACAGGGAAATGATGAGACTTACAACAAATTGAATTTAGCGCTTGAAATCAGAATTGATGACGTTCTAATATTTTCGTAGTACGTACTAGTTTCGGATTGGCTACCAAGTTTCATCGCGCGCGCAGTTAATTAATTATCCCTGGAAAACTGGGAAATTCTATTGGTTGGAGTGGCTTAAATGACGATGCCCTTTTGTCTATTCTGGGTTGTTTTTTTTTCTGGGGATGCCTGTGCATCGAAATCCCAGGTTTTTGTCGTTTAATTCCCTTGGATGAATTATTGAGGGGAACATGTGAGCAACCATGCTAGAAGTTCATTAGTTGAGCGAGTTTCTTCCGGGGTAAGAATCTTCGTGCGGTACTGCCCTTCGGTTTTGGGTCGCTTGGGTCACTCTTTTACTACGAACCGAGTCAAGCAGTCATTTTGGACGCCGGTCAGAGTCAATTTTGATTTTCACCTCTTAATGAGATTTTTCTGACCTGGTCATTTTAACAGTTTCAGTCTTTAGTTGTACCTTACCTTTTCTTAAGTGTTGGTGTCTGAAACTGCACTTTGTGGGATTTGAGTGTTGCTTTGCAAGGTGAGATGAGTTTTTTTGTGCCTGTTTTTGTCTCTCTGTGAACGCCATCATTTTGTGATGCACGTGGGCAGATTTTTAATTCCTTTTCTAATCTCTTACAGAAGCCCACTTGCCCAACTAAAAGCCGTCTAGCGTTAAGCAACTGGCTACCCCCCTACACAGGTAAATTTTCCATGATTGTTGATTTTGATCACCGAGATATAATGCTCGTCCATGTGGAACCTTGAATATGAGTTCTTTCACAGAGGACTACCGTCGGGGTTACTACTACCGTTGGGGTTACTACTACCGTTGGGGTTACTACTACCTTTGGGTTTATTTCCACTGTGAGGCCGATTGCCACCGTCGAGTTGTTCTTCGTTATCTACGAGCATCGTTAGTCACAGAGCTACGCCTATCAAGAAAGTCAACTTCCTACTGTGAGCAGTTCTTTCTGGAAGCTGCCTGAGGAGTTACTCATCAACCAAGTGAGCAATTTCCATCGATGTTGCGGCAAATTTGTGTAATTAACTACGATCTCTAATTATAGTTTTTTTGGCTTTGTTTTCGATCAAAGAATAACTTTTCAACCTCTTTCTCCTTAATTAAGGCAACCTTTAGTCTTTCAAATTTTCTTTTAAATGAACTTGAATTTTTGGACAATCTTGTCAAGTCTAGAATACTTGATTTTATTTAAACTAAATTCTCAAATTTCCCCTCAAGCGAACTTTTATTTCTTTTTTATTATTTTTGGGTAATTTTAACGAGCCTAAAATGCTTGCTTTTATTTAATCAAATTCTAAAATTCAGTTAGATCCGCTGATCTAGAGTGAAACAGATTTTGGTTCGAATTTATTTTTTTTTTTGAACTGTTTATTGACTGACGCCGTAACGTTGTAGGTCGAACTAATTAATTATTGTACTCAATTTTCACGATTTCTGACTTTCGTTGGATAACTGTAGATCGGGTCATTACTAGTTTCCTAGTGGACTTTGCGTTATTTTCAATTATTTTTTTTATTGCGGCCTTTGATTTTCTTTACTCGAATAGATTGTTTATTATCTTTGTCCCACTGATAACTTGACCGTGGAGTAAATTGTTATATGTTAAGGTCTGTAATTAATTAGTGGCTATAATAACGCCAGGTCTAACTAGTTTATTTATATATTGCCTTTGCGGCAGTTATCAACGAAACTTAACTGAACTGAATAGCCATAGTAAGTTAGTTATACGGTATATGTGACGGATCATGATTCGATAACCGGGAAGTAGTCTTAATTAGGTGATTACTCGGGATAATTGAACTTACCTATAACGATAAGTTATTCGCAGTATTTGGCTTTCAACACCTATTACTGACGTTGTTTTATTAATACTTTAAGCGATCGTCATCAATTACAATTAAATATTCCGTAATTTGTTTAGAGCAAACGTGTGAATTATTTTCACCAAGTAAAGCCTACTTTTAAGAGTACAGCAACCATAAGAATTACCTACTGAAATTTTCTTCAACTTAAGCGGTTACCTAACAATAAAATATCACAGCTGGTTAGGTGGGAATCTGACCAGCTATATTTTATTGTTAGGTAATAAAAGAAATCCTTTGTTTGTTTATTTACTTGTTTTATTTAATTGATTTTTTTTATCGTGACTCGGAAGGAGAGGCCCATTACAGTAAGTATCTGTTTCTTTTATTATTTTACGCTCAATATTTGAATCGTTCGTGACTTTCCTTTGGTTAATATTCGAGTATTTGTTCATCGTTTATTTTAGTTATCTTTGATTAATTTTTGAGTATTATTCTCATCGACTTTAGTGTTCGGTTAATTTGGAGTACTTGCTTTATACCGACTTTGATTTTTGATTAATTTCTGGGTAATTATTTTTCCGTTATTGTTACTGATAAATTGTCGGAATATATATTTAATCTAATTTTCTTTTTTTTTTTTTGTTTTTATCGATCGATTTTCCTCATAGAAATAAATAACAAATTTCTGATATACATTTTTTTGTCGCGAAGCCTAAGCTAAAACGAGTTCCATATTTCAACTTTGGGGTAATTCTCGCTTGTGCTCTCTAAAAGCCCGTGGCGCCTTAAATAAATAAACCCGCACCCGACTCTCCGACATTTGAGCTAGGTCCTAATTTATACGCTCGGCGACAGCTCGTTTTAGCCTACGCAATTGACAGACTTTATTTCTCTATTTCATTCAACATCTAATTTTAAATTCTCAAAATTAAAATTACTCTTTCGATTTGAGATTATTCACTCCCAGTTCCTTCTAAGCTAGAGTGAAGGTTTGCGCCCATTAGAAGGACAAAAAGAGCGTAATACACTAAAGTTAAGCAATGCATTGTAATTTAAATTGTAGTAGATTTTCCACTCATTATTGACAATAATGCTTCAATGTTTTAGCTTATATTTATCAACTTAATTTTATTATAACGTTGTAGTAAAATTTAGCAGCAAGAAATGTTTGTAGTACCTTAAAGAACAAGTTGTAATAAATTCTACACTTCATTCTGAGTAGAAATACTATAATGCATTAGCATTTATTTAGCCTCTTATTTTATTACAAGTTTATTGTAATGGTAAATGCCTATTGGTTACTGCAAGTGTATAGGAGATTACTAAAGACGGGATTATATGCAACCAAAAACTTTAAGAATATGCGCATATAGATGCAATTTTTTTTTAATTTATGCAAAATATATATGCAAAAAAAATACATAAATGAAAAAAAATACATAAATATGTAATGATTATGCGGTTATAAAACAACTAAATTTTGACTTTCTAAATTACCACCAAATTGTTAATTTAATGAGTGAATTGGGTATTGAATAAAACTAATTAGATTAAATTTGTATATTCCTTATTAGATCAATCATAAATACAATTTTCCTATGTAAATTTATCTCAAACTTATATTAATATTAATTTGAAAAATTAACGCATTAATTGTTACGTGTGTTAAAAAAAATTGTTGTCTTTATTACTAAGGACATCTCTCTACATCTATCGAAGTAATAGGGCAAATTTTTTATTTTGGAACTAAGGCAAGTTCAATAGCAAAATTATTTACAGTTTTCCCTGACATTATGTTTAGGATCTGCTTTAAAACCTGTGTTTTTTTCTATTAAACTTTCTAATTTTGCCACTACTGTTTTTCCTACCTCACATCGTATTTGTTCGCAATTTTGAACACATGTTTCCATTATATTCATCAATTCTGGTAGACTTATACACGATTTCTCTAGTTACAAAATACTGTCTGCTAGAAATACACCAGTTACTTAAATACTTAATATACATTAAGTGTTGTTCCACTTTAACATTTTGTTATATTTCTTTACACTTCTGGATGCACTGCGAATCATCAGGCATTTGTGAAATTAAGTCTGCCAATTTTTGTAAATTTTCTGCATAAAATATTGCCGCACGAATCCAGGCATCGCATCTCGTCACGATAGGCTCACGTGGTAATGGTACTCCTAGCAAATTCGTATTGTAAAACAGCACTCTTAATGGAGCCTTCATGAATATTTTTTTTACATTTATTATTAGGTCATTGACCAATGGGAAGGAAGCTCTATTGATTTCCGCAACCCTAGCTAATCCGTGAGCTAGGCATATTACATAACTTAAATTTTCATAATATATTTTTAAATTTTGTCCTGCCTTTACCCATCTATTGGGACTGATTTCGGATAAAAGAACTGTGTTATAACGTTTTTGAATAAAGCAGGTAACTATAAGGTTGTTTGTTCTTTCCAACTCTTTTACAGCTATGAGGTAAACTTCTATAAGTTCTTCTTCTGCGACTTTCGATCTTTAAATTAACTATGTAACGACCACACGAGTCAGTTGTTTCGTCGACCGCAATATACATATAGATACCTCCAATTTCCTTCTAGCACGGTACAGTTTTCCAACGACGTTTTTTCTTAAAGTTGATTCATCTGAAGCATTAGGTTTTGAATATTGTTGCAGGAAGACCTTTACTTGCGAGTCGGTTAGCTTGTTTAAAGGAATATTATCAGCCAAAAACATTTTACACAGATCTTCAACACAAAGTCTAATGAACTGAAGGCTCGCTAGCGTATTCATATATTAAGGTTGATATTTATTTAGCAGTCTATGTATTTTAGTAGTTCACAATAGCGCATCAAAGTTTCCAGACAATTATTTTCTTTCCATTGTATTCACGATTTATCCAAAATGGAATACTCTGGATTTTTCAGTTCTAGAATATTTCATTGCAGTAGTCCCGTATATACGAGGGCTATTGAATAAGTGTAAAAAAAATTGAACGAGTCTGCTAGTACTAAGACATTGATGTGTAAACATATCCTTTATCAACATCTCAATAATGCGCATTTAAAGATCCTTTACACAAATAGTGCACTATGTAAAAATCGACCTCTCCTATTGGTCGATCCATCTCGTATTACGAGATGTCTGCTTGATGCAATCGATTTCTATCAAGAGCTCTTGTGGTGTAGAGGTTTAGATCGTTGGGTCTCACCTGGAAAACGCGGGTTCGAACCCCGTTGCTTTTTTTTATTTTTTTTTTAAGATTATGTTTCTAAACAGCTTTTTTTCTTGATTTTGGGTATGTCTTGGGTTAGATTGGGTTAGCACCTGGTTAGTTTCCTTTTCTTGAGCCCCCGTAGCGAGCGAAGCGAGCGGAGGGCCATGCGGATCGACCAATGGGAAAGGCCGATTTTTATATAGTGCACTATTTGTATAAAGGATCTTATAATGCCAATAATGCTATCGCTATTATTTAACTTACTTGTGTATTACATTTACTTACCTAAACGATACGTTTTTACTGTAATTGGCTGTAGGCGTCACAGCAACTGTTTTATTAATTGCAAATTTGCAAATTGTAACTTTGACTTTTCGCAAAAGGTAGGCCCTGTAGAAACAAACCTCCATCATAGGTTACTTTATTGTATTAGTATAACTTTATTCACTATTTGTTGGTATATTGATAATATCGCTGCCATGTGATTAATTTTGATTAGTTTATGTTTAGTAAATGCTGCTTATTTTTTATACTTTGGCTTAGAGCCATGACTCGTTAGGGGTTAGGCAATATTAATATCATAAGACTACGATTAAGAGTTATTACCTTACTTTAATTCAATTTAATTTGATATAAATTATTAATCTGATAATTCAGATGACAAACATTTTGGAATCTCATTATTTTATGGGCAGTACTAAAATCCCAATTTAGCTTAGGACCTGATCCATTGTTTTAATGCTGTTATGTCGGTGAAAGTTTTTACTATTTAAATAAATAATTTAATTAGAATCCAGGTGTCTATTTTGTTAAGCTTAAGTGAAAGTTAACTTAATACTTGAAATTCAGTGCATACATTCATAGAAAGATTAAGAAGTTACAAAAAGTGTATATTTATTTGCAAAATGTCGGTCTGTTGCTTGTGTAAAGAATTTATACCATCGCGAAAAAAACAAGTTTATTTTGGTCAGTGCAAGGCACTAGCTCACTCCACCTGTGTTCATAAAACTGCCGATGTTGCCACACTTTGGACGGTATTCCTGGGCTTTCGTGGAAACGTAAAGAGTGTTTGGTAAACTGTGTCACTGTTAACCAAGAAAAAATTAGTCAACTTATAAATGATTCTCTACCTTTAGATTTAGCATCTTTAAATAAGACTGTGGAGGCATTACAAGAAAACTTGCTTACTACTGTTCAGCAAAGTATTAGCAGTAAGATTGTTCCTACTCCTACACCTGAGACATCAACGGTGAGTTACAGTCATATTTTAAAGAACATAACCCAGCCGGCCATAATTATTAAGTCCAAGCAAGCTCAATCTGTGGACCAAACCAAGCAAGATTTACTAGCCAATATTGATCCTAGTGAATCTAATTTAACCCTTTCTAAAGTACAACCTGTTAATGATGGTGGAATTCTAATAGGTCGTAAAAATCCTGAGGACAATGACAAATTTCAAAGACTTGTGGAGTCGAAACTTTCTGATAGCTATGAGATAAAACAACTTAAAGGTCTGAATCCTCGTGTGTGTATTGTGGGATTTTCCAAAAGTTTGGATGAAAAGACGCTTTTGACCGTGCTAACAAAACTAAACTCTGAGTTAATTACGAGTACATCGGACTATAAAATTTTAAAAATTTTTGCGACAAAAAAAAAACAGTAATTTATATCAGGCATTACTCCAAGTAGATAAAGTTACATACAATAGGTTAACCAAAGTAAGAAATGTTTTTATAGGTTATGACTGTTGCAGTGTGTTTGATGGAGTTGAAGTAAGAAGATGCTTTAAGTGCAGTGACTTTAATCACTCCTCTAGATCTTGTATTCGTGACTTTTGTTGTCCGAAATGTAGCGATAATCATGCCCTTGATAATTGTGCATCTTCTTCATTTTCTTGTCCAAATTGTAGAAAATTGAACAATGGGTAACAACGCAATAAAGTAGATATCAATCATGCTGCATGGGACGTTAGTAAATGCGCAGCTTATAGAAACGCATGCTCGCGGCTACGGGCAGGCATCTTGGAGCAATAGCAACCATCGTACCGAGGATTCTCACCTTCCAAGATAACACACGGTCAAGATTTTCAAATAAACATTAAATCGAAATCGGTCTTAACAATTTATTATCAGGATTTGGGGGCGTGCACTCAAAAACGACTGAAATTCTTAACCCGAGTTCGCATTCGCATATTGGCATTTACGGAGACTTGGCTAAATAATGGCATTTATGATAATGAATTTATGGCTAGTAAATATAATGTAAACGATTAGTTTCTGGTAACACGTTTTATTTCGTCAATACACCTTCGCCAGTGCAGTTATCATAATTACATAACGCCATGAGTCGACTCTGCTATCGTACAATAACTATATCGACGGCTTATTTCTAATCTCTATATTATATAACACCGATTCGATTCTACTGCTGCGTCATTCGTTTTCCAGGGTTGTCACGTCCTCGCCTATTTGAACGTCGCACGTCGCCTCTCCAAAATTTGCTTGTTACATTCGGCCATCCTGCAACAATTAATGCCCTCATTAATTTAACTCGCCAGTAAATCAACCAGGCCTTATCGATCTGTGCATTCGCCATAACACCAAATCGCCTACCCTAAGGCTTTCGCCTGCGGTTGCAACCTTACGACTTTTATCAAAGATCACCTTTATATTACGCCTTTGTCAGATTTTCACTCGCCCTTAAATCGCCATAGCTCTCGCCTTTCGCCAACAGAGCATTCGCCATTTGCACCTCGCCAGTCAAATTCATTCGCATGCACCTTTCAACCTGACCATTTGCACTTTGCACCTCTCCAGTCAGACTCGCATGCACCTTTCAACCTGACCATTCGCCCTTGTTGTTTTACACCTCGTCTCGCCAAAAAGTCAGCAAACGCCTTGGTCGTAAACGCCAGCCCGCGCCAGCAGTTGGAAATAGTACGCCTTGCGTACCCAAAATTCGCCAAACGCCTCTCTCAATTTGAGAATCGCCTCAGAAGACCGCAAGGTCTTCGTCGCCTTCGCCTGCGCATGATCCTGGACTTCCTTGCCCCTCCAATTCCAGAATATCGGCTGATGGACGCCGATATCTGTCAAAAGAGGAAAGAAAGCCAGTATACAAGTCGCCAGGGGAAGAGAATTCAAATGCCCTCGCTTTTGCCTGTAGATCGAGAGGTAGACCGTCAATCAGACATGAAAGCGCCTTTGTGCCTGAAAGCCCACACCTTTCGATCAACGCCATTTTATCATGATAATAATGGGTCATGCTTTCGCCGTCCAATCTGACCCTCGCTATCATCTCCGTGAGCAGCTGAGCAAAGTCATGCACTCTAGGCAACGCCTTCCTAAGAGCCACCTTCCAGTCTTGTCATGAGAGGTCATATTCATCGAGCCGATTAAACCAGCCCCTTGCTGCGCCTTGCAATTTCGCCTGCATAAAATACGCTCTCTCATAGTTCGACCATTCATGAATATCGCCCAACTGATCAATTTTGCTCAACTACCTGACTACGTTACAGTCCCGGCTTTCAGGAACGAAAGGGTCAATAATGTCGCCGCCTGCCCTTGCCCTTGACCCCATAGAGCCCGAACTGCAAGCGGAGTCCGCCCTATCGCTACAAGCATGCTCTACTACCGCCTGAGGAACGCGCTCACCTGATTTTACGCCCTTCTTGATGCCCTTGGTACCGCCAGTACCAACAGTCGCCCTTTCAACAGCTTATGTACCATGGAGACTGTTTCGTCTTCCATCGCCGAATCGCCTTCGCCGTGGTCACCGTCGCTCAATTCCAACTCGTAATCGAGCTCTAACTCGTCACTTCTGCCTTCCTCCATAGGAAATCACTTGAAAAACGCCTTTTAAACACCAATGCCAATAAACACAGTTAAAATACGCCACAATTTTTACAATAATCACTAATTAAATCGCCAAATGTCAATCCACTGTCAAGGATAGCAACAAACGCCCGCCTTTTGTTATAAGTTTTTGTGATATCGCCACTCACAAAGAAAGAAGAAGTTGCCACTGCGATTTAACTCGCCGAAATCGCGTATTTGACCGTTCTCCACAACAAATGACACAATACGTAGGTTAT